>JAFMOD010000670.1:2316728-2498457 GCA_019802435.1 Corydoras maculifer
AGACGTCATTTTTGATTAAAAACGTAAGGCTATAGTAAGACGTCATTTTTGGGGAAAAAACATAAGGCTATAGTAAGACGTCATTTTTGAAGGAAAAACATAAGGCTATAGTAAGACGTCATTTTTGATGAAAAACGTAAGGCTATAGTAAGACGACATTTTAGGGGAAAAACGTAAGACGTCATTTTCGGGGAAAAAACGTAAGGCTATAGTAAGACGTCATTTTTGGGGAAAAAACGTAAGGCTATAGTAAGACGACATTTTTGATGAAAAACGTAAGACGTCATGACGTAAGACGTAAGGCTATATTAAGACGTCATTTTTGATAAAAAACGTAAGGCTATAGTAAGACGTCATTTTTGATAAAAAACGTAAGGCTATATTAAGACGTCATTTTTGATAAAAAACGTAAGGCTATAGTAAGACGTCATTTTTGATGAAAAACGTAAGGCTATAGTAAGACGTCATTTTTGATGAAAAACGTAAGGCTAGTAGGACGTCATTTTTGATGAAAAACGTAAGGCTATAGTAAGACGTCATTTTTGATGAAAAACGTAAGACTGTAGTAAGACGTCATTTTTGGCAAAAAACGTAAGGTTTTATATATATATAGATATAGCTTAACATTAACCATATGATTAAACATATGCAGTGCTTTTTACATAAGCTATTAGAATTTAAATGTCAAAGTAGTTTGGTCTTTGTGATTTTCAGCTTTAGTCGTTACAATGCACATAGTGTAACACATGAGGTTAAAGTTCAGTCTGTCTGTAGGGGTATGTAATTATGTCCTCATGCATATTCAAATGCCTTTAAATAATTGACTCACAGCACACTACCACTATACTAATTTTGACATTCTAATGTTTACTGAATGATTATTTTTAAATATTCTGTTATAATTATGTTTCTAAAAGATTCATTGATCTTAAATTGTAAATAATTGGTTTACAGAGAATAAGGAATCATCTTCACGCGCAAATGAGTCACTGCAAAGTCTTGGCCTGCTTTTGTATGGGACAGAAAGCACATTACACAGAGGTCCGTTTCTCCCATCATCAATGAACGACAGAAATAAATATAATGATAAATAATAATGCAAAGTAAACCCATTTCAATATATGCACTGTTAAAAAACGCACGCATGTACATGTATATAAATACACAAACTGAGCTTTGCAGATGTTTTATCTTAAACTACTCACAGGTATCCTAACCTGATGGTTGGGGTTAGAACACAAAGTCACAAAGTGGTAGCTCAGTGGTTAAGATGTTGGGCTATGGGTTCAAATCCCTAGTGTATATATAAATAGATAGATTAATGTTTTAGTTTTTAATACTTCCTTGTTGCAATGGGTTTGAAAATGTAACCTTAAGTTACAATCCTTGTCTCTTCCAGAAAATACTTTATATACTAAATTAAATCACACAAACACACACTGTATCCAATTTAACAAACACAATATATTACCCACACCAAATCATTAACATATGGCCTACTTAGTTTCTTTGTGGTCGGTGCGAATACATGGAAAGCCTTGTATTTTGGGAACAGCAATTTAGAACTTGCATGAACCACACATAACCCAAGGGAAGTTCCACACTGTAGTTATGCTAATCACATTAAGGCTTAGACATGTACCTTTTTTAGCTTTGGGAGACAGCATAGTGTAATTGAGCAGGTATAAAAAGTCTTTGAAAACATTATGTCTGTTACGAATTCTTGAATTTCTATCTGTATTTGTTTTATTTCAGTCGGTTCAACTTTGTCACTAACCACATTACAGAACTAATGTTACTCTGCTCTTTTCTAATGCATCTGCAACTGCATTTTCAAACCAGAACGATTGCTTCTCTGAATTACACTGCAGCTTTAAAAAGTAATGCTTATTTTTATGACGGCATCACCTTTAACATACAGAATATGCTACGCAAACCAATGAGTCTGTAATAAAATATTCAGATTCTCTTGACAATCAATTCACTGCATGCTTCATATTTAAATCATGATCAGGAATCATTTCTAATTTTGAGACGGATTTACTGGGGAAATAGTGGTGTTCAGCTTCATGCTTGAAAGGAAAAGTTAAATATTAGATCTCTTATTCGTCGCCCTCACGCTGACACAGACATGTGATGGTAGAATGGTAAAATGGAATGGAATCTGATTGGATGTGTGAATATTTTACTTTGTGTTCTAACTCGACACTGGACTGTTTTGTATTGGGTTTGTTTGCCATGTGAAAATTTTGATTTACAACCCTTAAAAATATAAGTATGAACTCATTTGGTGATAAAGCAATGGCAAAATGCAAAAGTATCCATATTCCTTAAATTCTCAGGAATGCATTCCACAATTTGTAATTCATGGTAAGCTAATAGGATTCAAATAATTCAAAATAATGGGTATATTTTTTAAGGCAACGAGGCAAACAATGTGAAGCATGATATAATTAATGGAGTGACCGTTTAGCTTTTGTTGTCCATGTTCCACCCCACATATCATTCTAGAAAAATATATACATAAATCTCTATGCACTTCTTGTCTTGAATCCATCGGTGCATGGCAATCCTTAGTAGAGTTTGTGATTTTTAACATATTGCGCCCAAAAAAAGATGTGCACACATTTTAATTCAGCACCTTTCATTGTGTTTCACATGTTTACAGATCATACATTAAGTAGAAAAAACATGTAACTCACCTTAAACAGTTCAGCTTTTTTATTCAGTCCCAGTGCCACAGATTTATAAAATCAAGCACCTAGCTATGCATTTCGGATAACTATGCTTCCAGTTTAATTAGAACAGTATGGGGAAGGCCCTTTTTCATCCCATGACTGTTCAGTGCACAAGGCAAGGTCCGTAAAGGCTGGGTAGATTGTTGTAATAGAACACAATGAAACAACATGGAACTCTGAGCTTAACTCTACTAAAATCATTTGAGAAAAATTAGAATGGGAATCGTGAGCCAGGGCCCATCATCCAATGACTGTAAAAACATATTCAGACAAAATCCAAAGTCTTGTAGAAAGCCTTGGATGCAAAGAGGAAAGATGATTTAATAGCTTATACAGTTCTAATCAGTTGATGTCCAAATAGTTTTGTCCAGATAGCGTATAAACCCGAGGATACATACCTCAAACATCTCTCACTGACACAGAAACAGTACTTTAGGAATGCAATTCTTCTTTCACATATTTAATTTATTCTTAAAATATTTCAGAATAAAAAAGTATTTTCATGTAAATGATTCTAAGACTCTCGTAACTCTCTGTATGTGTCAGCACTCTGATGGTGGCACTGTGCAAACAAACACAAGCACAAAAATAAATTAGATAAAATCCATAGAGAAATGACTCAGGGTTTGTTTCTACACCATTACAATACGATAGCGAGATTCATGGCTGCGCATACTAAAGTGGAATATAAAGTTCTCTGTGATCAATTATTTCTTTTGCCTCCAGATACTGTCCTTTTCTTCATTCTGCTTTTTAGTATAGAAGAAGTGGCGGTCACATGTGAAATGAGTGTAAAAGGTACGGCTACGGCTGCGGGAGAGAGAGCAGGACAGGCTGGCATGAAACAGCTTATTATCCACATTCTATCATTGCCATTTCCACCACATTGTTCATGTTAAATAAGGTTTTCTACAAAGATACAACATAGAAAACTGTTAAATATATAACTGTAGGCCTTTCAAAATACATTGAATGACTTCCGGTCAATCTGTTCCTTTTTTTTTTTCCTTTTCTTTTTAGTAAGCGCTTTTTGTTTGAGGAGAATCTGCTCTTGTACTTTTTAACTGTAACCAACCATGCTTATTGCAAATTGTCCCAAAGGTTGCTACTGAAAAAATGCAAATCTGATTTTCTTTATACACATGATGGCATGTTTACAGTGCCTGTATTTCCATTTTCAAAATACAGCTGTGGGCTCAGTTCAAAAAAAAAAATGTCTGAAAAGTATTAAAGGTACTACTTAAATTCAGTTCATCTAGTTTGGCCTGTTCAGTTCAGTTCATTTGCACAAAATATTTTTTTTCACTGCCCATGAAACCGGTTGACATCAGCGCATAGTAGCAGGGCTTTATGAAAGTCTTGCTTAGCCCAACAGCTCTGATCTTTTAGTTATGTTGTTGTCCGTTAAGTTGTTGATTTGTTCCTCTTTCTCTTTGGTCTGTAAAAGTTGTTTTGAGTGCCTAGTCGACACCAGCAGAAGGCCTATTCACAGAGAATAAAGGTCAGGACCGCGAATCCAGTTTCAAAGCACCAACGTCCTTCAAAATTCATTAGATTCTGACGGACTCCTCACACGGTGCAGTAAGAGAGGCTTTCTGTGCGAGGTGCCATGTGGACATCTGTCCTCCGTGGCAACAGGGGGCACTGTCCATTTACAAAGCAGAGCTACAGACAGGCAGTCGAAGGCAGATGTTAAGCCGATGACAGACAGCGAGTTATCTACAGCGAGTGGGCAAAAGCATAAAGTCCACGTCAAGCTCTGCACCTAAGGGCCTCTGGCCGCTGTTAGGAGACCTGCGGAGACACAAACATATAGCTTATAATGAATAAAAACAAAAGGTCAACATGTCCTGCTTATGAAAGTAAATCACACAAATGTAAATGGCAGTAAACATATTCATCTTAGTACCCATCTAAGTATGCAGGTTTTTCATTTTGTGGCCTTTTTCCCTATATCTCCGACTTTGCTGAGGTTTTGGATTCATTACACATCTATTGAAATGTAACAATGTGAGAATTTAAAGGGAAAATCACTATTTACTGAAACCATTTATAAATAAACATCTGAAATGTTGAATTAAATGCACAATTGGTACAAAACAGATACTCCGCAGTGCATCATACAGTGTGACAGTCACATTGCACATTGTGCTTTTTAAACACTTTTTTAAATTAAATCATATAGTTTTCAAAAAGCAACTGTTTAAATGTACTGTTTTGATTAAACATGTTAAACATTGGACTTCTCCACCTTGAAAACTGTGATAACATGGACAACCACCCGATGGCAGTAACTAATAAAATCCAAAATACTGAATTAACCCGTATGCACAGACTCCTATATAAAAAGTCTGTAAGCGATCAAAGTCAGATCAGTGTCAAATAAGTCAAAGGACAAATCAAGCAATTGCCTTAGAACACATATCTCACTTGCTTCTTCATAGAACTGTCTTGTTTGACTCCAGGGGACACTGGCAAATCTTTTAGCCATCTGGATGCTGCCCGGCTCTTTGCCAGTGAGACAAGGGTTTCCAAGATGGCACATGTCTTTAATAACAATGAACTCTAAACAAATGCACAGGGAGCATATCGGCATCCACGGAGCAGGTGTTGGCTTAAAATGAGTATATCTAAGTTTACAGCAGAAGAGATGAATGCAATGCAAATAAGCCCAGATTTAATAGACTAATGGCGAACGCTCAGGCAGGGAAGTGATGAATGACCCTGGAGGATTTAATTTAAAGACAAGGCCACACCTTTTCTAATAAAGCACTGTAATTCTTAAGTAATTAAACCTCACAGAAGCACTGCTGTCAGTACACAGCCATCTATTAAAGCTGTGTCTTAGAGTTCGCACATGCCTCAGGGGAATTTACAATTAATAACCGCCATATTTCCAAATTTAAAAGGGCAGGGATGTGTGTGTTGGGGTGATGGTGACACAGCACAGTTTTCCGTGTTAAAGTTAGTATAAATTCTTACAAATAATAGCAGTCTGTTACACTTCTAACATCAAAGCAGTTCTGCATAAATAACGTAACTACTTTGAAACTAACTTTACTGTATTTTTTCCAAAATAACTGAGGGTTCATTGAAAATCCCTTACGGTTTTATTTACTTTTTATTTTCCCTTTTTCTGATTTTACTGATGTGGTACAGATATCCATTAACATATTAGAGCATCTAATAAATTGCAGTTAATTACATCATTTTTAAGGATACTTTTATTTAAAATGACTTAATGTATCATAACTTGTTGGTTGGTGTCAAGGCACAGGGTTATCCTTCATCCAGCACCTCTGGAGCAAGAACCTTTCCACCTCTCGAGTTAAGAACCTTTCTTAAAAGTCAACATTGGCAACTAGTGGATTTAGAGATTTAACTCCCAAACCTTTATATGGAAAGCTTAACCCCACACCTCCTGAGCTTTCATGTCCATACAGCTCTTGGTATCTTTTTCTTCTTCTTCTTCTTCTTCTTCTTCTATCTTTCTAAATAATTTGTAGCCCAGCAAATTTATAAGATAAATGAACACAAGTTAATTACTTCTGGATATTAACAAGTTGAAGACACATTAACTATGGTGGAGCGCATACAAGTTCTTTAAGGTTAATGTTATGAGCAGCTGTGAAGAATTAATGAATGAAATATGGCTTTTCATTACTACCTTGTCATGTTTAAATTGTCTTTAGTTTTGTGTCTGTAGAAAGATTTTGTGCTAATTAAGTGAATCATTAGCTAGCTTTAGCCCAGCATGCTTCCTAGTTTCCTAGCAACAGTGCTGTGGAAACGGTGACCTATGGAATAATTTATTGTGTTTGCAATCTTTTTGAATCCTAAAGCATAAATTCATTTGGTCCATTTAAATTATGCATTTGCATTAAAGATTATAGTGAAGTTTTTTGACTATAGAAAGAGAAGTTGACAGTTTTCAGTGTGATTGAAGTCACTGACGTTCACTTTGAACTTCATATATACTGTAGATGTTGAAATTACAGTTCGATGCAGAAACAGAACCTCCATGGAAAATGAACCCAGGACTTTCTTGCTGTGAGGCGACAGTGCTAACCACTGTGCCACCATGCTGCCCATAAATCAAATTGATGTATTATATATGGCTCTCAAAAGAAAGAAAAAAAAATACAAATATTTGGTATTAATGGCTCTCTTAGCTACAAAGGTTCCCGACTGCTGGTATATATTTTCAGGCAGTAACATTTACTTTACTGATATATTAACCCTGGAATGGATAAACTCAGCCTGCATTTTTAATCGGACAGAACTCTAACACAAAGGATGTATTTTTATCCCTAGATTAGGTTAAAAGCTTTAGTAAGAAACCTTTTTATTAAAGAATCACAATTGACATTTCAATTCAGGCCAAAAAAATAATCCATATCCAGGAAACTGGCCCATTGTACTTTAAGTTTCTCTCTAATCCGAGACAACAAAATGCAGACATTAGCGAGGGTTTAACAGTTAAAATTTGTGACTTAGACAAAAAGACAAGTGGTTTCCTGGAAGCACAGTGTCATGGCAAGACGTAAATGTAGTTTATTCTAAATGCCACAGGGGGTCCCACCACTGGGGCCTTTTGAGCACCACGATCGATAATCATTGATCTTTTCCATCTGAATTCTCTCTTTAGCAAAGAAAGCAGCACAGAGGAAAGAAAGGCATCTCTGTTAAATTTCCCATGGCGTGCGTGGGACGTTATGGATGCAGACAGTAAAGTGGTGGGTGAGATGTGTGAGAAGACACAGACATGCTTACAGGTTAAGCCAGAAAGTGGGTGAGACTGTTATTCACAGCACATATGGAGGTTTTCACCTGGGTGTTTCGTACACTAAACAAGCCTATTGGAGCATATTGCCTCGAGCTGACATTTTGCCTGAATGAACTCACTCGGCTCTACGTTCTCAAATGTCACCCAGGGCCAGACTGTCTATCCACTTTAAGGACTGTTTTGTTTCATTTTTTTTCCTCATTTTCCTGAGAATATATTTTTAGTTTGCCCCAGACCCTTTTCTGAATAGCGTGCCTCTAACAGGCAATCGAGTCCAGAAGGTAACAAAATAACAAAGCATTCAACATCAATATGTGCTGGGTGTCTAAATGTAAACATTACTACGCAATAAACTGCATTAGAAATACTAGAGAATGTAAAATGGGGGCTCGATGGTGCAGCGATTAGTGTTTCTGCATCAAAAAATGTCCTGGATTCGATTCCCGGTCCTTTCAGTATGGCGTCTGCATATCCTCCCCGTGCCTGAGTGTTTTTTCTCTGGGGTCTTCAGTTTCCTTCCATATTTAAAGACATGGCAAAATGTAAATTGAAGTTAGCAAACTAACCATTAAATGTGTATCAGTAACATATCAGTGCACCCATAGTGCTGTTCTTAAGCCTGGATTAATAGGAGTGACATTGTGAATATATATTTTTTGACGAAATGTGGCAATGTGTATTTTAATTAAATTTTTTTTAAATATATGTTAGCAGTATGAATGCATGATCATTTAAGAAATATTTACCTTTGGCAATCCTGATAAGGTAACACTCAAACCCCTTAAATATACTTAGTATGCTTTTGATTCTTCCCAACATGCTCAAAACTCCCGAAAACCCAGCACTTATGGCACCAAGATCTGTATTATTATTATTATTATAGTACTTTAATGATGGATAAAAAGATAATCATAAAATGTTATAGTTTAGTTTATGGAAAGTTTGCATCCCATAAAATGATGTGAACACAAAAGAGTAATAATTTAAACAATAAGTGGATAGTCAGGTATAACAATATGCATCTTCAGTATTTGCACTGGGACTTATTAGCTCTCAGGCAGCAGTTACGGCTTTAGAACATGAGCCAGCTTATGGTCTTTTGTCAGTAGGCTCAGGTGCTGAGGTTATATAATGACATACAGCATACAGCTGAATCATTTCATTAGGACAGCAAAAATAGTAGTTCTTTGGGATTCATAACAAACCTAAATAATATCAATCTTTATGTAAATATATATTTGCAAGGTTTGATAATTCATTTTTAACTCTTCAGTGATTTATATTCAGTCTATGTTTTCAGTCAAACTGGAGATACTAAAAATGCAAATGTGTAAAGGTTTTTTGTGTGTATCTGCCATGTGATAATCTGGCAACCTGTTATCTATGTTCACTGAATAAGTGTTGTGGTAGTCTCCAGCATTTCCACACTGGTTATCAGGATAAGGAGCGAATAAGTGGTAATAAGTGGTATCATTTTTATACTAAAAAAATGGGGAAAAAATGGAATTTATTCTGGAATTTTTGTTCTAATTTTCTACTAGCAGTAATAATCTCCTATTGTATTTAATATCTAAGGAAAAAAAGAACAACATTGGTCGTGAAGGTGATGCAGAAAGTTTAAAACAGCAGAATTACAGAACAGTTATATTTCCAGCATGTGTGCTTCTTGGCAGATACGTGACAATATGAGTGATACACGATTTATATGTGTCGAGAATTTAAGTGCTGTCTCACAATCAGTTGTATGTCCAGTTATGATTCGTATTATGATGTTGTAAAGTCTATGCTCTGTCTTTTAGAACTTTAAGGACATACGAGGACATGACACTTTAATGGCACCAAAATCAATGGTCTGCCCTAATGCAGTTCACATAGATTTATTTTTTTTCTTCACTCTGCAGAAGTATACACCTGGGGCTCTAGCACTAAGGACAAATAGGACATCTTTTATCATCACACAATCCATTATGGTATCACCTCACATTCTTAAATAGATCAGTTTTTGGAGAACATTTGTCTTAATTAGAGGTTTAAAGCTAGCTTGCTATGTTTGCAGCAGCCATCCACTATGGGCTTTTTATGAATGTATCTGTTCTGTCCCGTTGCCTTTAGATGTCCCTTTGGTTTTCATAGCAAAATAGGGTTTCATATATAATAATTTAACAAACAGGATAAACACCCAGTTACAACAGTCCCCATCATAAAATACAGCTGATGTAAAATTTACATCTATAGGAAGCAAGGAACCAGTTTTACATCTTAAAGTAATCAACTTGATCATACAGAAAACTAAAAATGACAAATCAGGAATTGTTACTGATTACCTCCTACAGAATGAACTGAATGACTTTAGCAACCAATGCACACAAAAGTAGTTCATTATGAGGAAATATACATTTTTGAATTAATTCTAAAATTAATTCATATTAATATAAATGTAATATAAATAAGTATTTAACTCAATTTAATTAAACAAGGTTTATCTTATTAATACAGACAGAATTACATAAAAGTGACAAACAGCAACTTACCACTATAACATTGTTCTCGATGTTGGGGGGCAGGGGGATTAAGAAGAGATTTTTTTTACCATTATTTTTGTATTTTCATTTAACTATTAGCTCAATTTAAACTAAGATATAAATTAATCTACCACAGATTTAAAGCTTAAAAACACAGTTTAGTTTCTGGACCTTTTCTATTCAATCAGAATTATGCCATAGCAATATATTCATATTATTATGAAAAGTAGAATTATTTACATTTACATTTGGTCATTTATTGGACGCTTTTATCCAAAGCGACTTACAAGGTGAGCACAGGGTTAATCACAACATCCCTGGAGCAATGAGGGTTAAGGGCCTTGCACAAGGACCCACATTGGTAATTGCAGTGGACCTGGGATTTGAACCGCCAACCTTCAGATTGATAGCCCAATGCCATAACCACTGAGCTACCGCGCCAGAATTATTATTATAATTATTATTATTATTATTTACAGTTACTAGTTACATTTCATAAAATAATTTTTTATATACATAGTGGTTTAATCAGCAAATTCGTTTTGATTAGAGGCCAAAAATGCCCCAGAACTACCTGAAAAACATGTCTGTGGAATCTTAGTTTTTTTTTTTTTTTTTTTTGTAAAACAGAGACCTGGATTGCTGACTTGGCTCCTCTGGATTAGAGCTGGCAGTGGGAGCTAATGGTCTGCAGCGGCCGGGAGCGTTTGCATGGAAAAGCAGCTGTCGTCTCATCGGCCATTCTGTTCAATCCAAGGATTGGGATGTGGCCTGCGGTGCCAAGCAGGCCCAATGGGATCAATTACACAGGCCCCAGCATACACCTCGGCACCACCAGGGTAACCATCTTCCATACACTGATCTCTGCAGACTGCCCTCAATTTAAACAGGTCATTCTTCACTTATTTGCAACATACTCTAATGATACTGGTCATACAAACGTGATGGATTACAACATTTTTATTAATAGCTGTTGTCTAGCTGATGTTAGATGTGACATGGCGAGAACTTGTTTCACTTTAGGCCACAGAAAGTCCAAACAATATCACAGAACACATGGCCTCTGTTATGCATGGACAATTCCTGATCACTATAATCATTGGCCCTCGTTTTCTGCAAATACTGCAGGCTCAAAGCTCTTTTTCAGTGATTAAATTGCTGCAATCAGCAGCCAGCTGAATAGCTGATTAAGGACCCACTCAGTCTTACAGTGTTAAAAAGAGAGGGGGCATGCAGCCTAACAAAAGAAGATGTGTAATGCTTAATTATTATGATCCTGGGGTTATACCTAAAGCACCTCTTCAGTATTTTAAAATTTGCACCAGTGTATTATTTGATATGGATATTTCTATACTTAAGCTTTTAAAGATAATTGTTGCCCTGCAGAAGCATTTTTCAAGCGTTTGTATATTTGCATACCAAAATAGTTGTGTTACAGAAAAACAACTAAGCAGGAGGAAGGATTCAGTGACTGAATGCAAACAATTTTTTAATCAAATGGATTACAGATAAAACTTTCCCATCACAAGAAACCTCACAATATGGACATTCATTTTTGAAGGCACTTTTCCAAATTTTGTTAACTACACAGCATAGCAGCAGTTGACTGCAAGATGAGGGAATCCCCTGGATGGGTCACTACAGACACACACATTCCCTGCATACATTTACATCTGGGAACAAATCATCTCCAATTTACGTGATTTATAAGGCAATGGATTGTTGGAGAACACTGAGCTCTTGTGGGAAAACCAGCCATGGAATCAAACCAAACATCACAATCCTCTTGTTGTACAGTAACCACACTACAGCACAGTGCTACACCTTGTGTCACACTATAGATAAAGGTGAAATAAACTATTAATCCTATTTAAAGCATCAGTTAACATGGTAACACAATAGTTAACAGGCTTCGTTCTATCATATTGAAATGAGCTGCTGGAATGAAATTCCACATATAGGCATATATTTTTAAAAAGACACATAAAATGGCAAAGTTTTAACACCAGACATAGCTGTGTTCTGCCAATAACAAACCCACCCACATAGCCCCATCCCCACACACCCACCCACGCACACATCCACCCCCCCCACACACACACCCACACACACAGAGACATTACCGTGGTAGTTTTGACTCGGCCGCCAGGCTGTGTGCATGTCCAACCTGATCTATTTACCAAAAGGTCACAGCCTTCATCATCCAGACATGGCATCATGTCACACCACTGCTTGGTCCTCACAATACGAGCTGTGGAGCAAAATATGAGAGTTATACACCACAAAGACATATTGCACAAAACTCTGTGTAGTTTCAACAGACTGAAATATAAAAATCAATCTTTATGCAAATCCAAATAGAACTTAAGAGAAAGTGGCATCTTAAGATATTAGTATATCAGATAAACAGTACTCTCTCTGTATTCACACATATTAACATTAAAATTCTAGCAAAAATTGGTAACATGTTGTGGTCTTTCCACCCGACAACTCATTTTTCTGAGCAACGTGACCAAATCAGCATATCAAACTTAAACTGTCAGGTGCAGCAGGACTCACTAATCATCTATGAGCAGGTTGTTTTTTTATATGTGTGTATTTGCATTTTTGCAACAGTGTGCATTGCAATTTTTATAAAATACGTATACTGACTGCAAATCTCGCAAGGCATCAGACATAAAATAGACGATGTAAGGTGTACTCAATTAAGCTGCGGGTAAGATATATAGCTACAACCTTGGATGATTTGAAAAGTCATATTTTCTCATTCCTGAAGTCAGATGAATCTATAAGCAACGAGACAGCTTCCTGAGAATGAAACCATTTTGAGGCAAAACATTTCTACATACTGTATGTTAAATTATCGTAATAGCCTGTTAGCCTCAATTATTAATCCAATTGAGCATTAAACAAGTGGAGTGTGCATGCTTACCTCGCCCCTCAATGTAAACCCCCTGTATTTTATCTGATACCATACATCAATGACATGCTGGTCCTGCCAGCTAATTTGAGCCCTGCAACAACACTGTAACCAATTTCACACCGGCAGATTATATGATTGCAGCCAGTCACTCTGGAATGCCCCAATCACATACCGGCTGCATGAGCAAGAAGGTTTGAGGGTGTTATGAAATAAAAGCGACTAGGAGTAATCTGTCCTGGGAAAGGGCTTGAGCACACAGTTCATCTTACGATGATAAGGGGAGAAATAACGTCATTACCGCACACAGTGGGACACAATCTCATACAAATGCTACATCATGCTCATGTCAACAGCTTGCAACACTCTGTAATGAAATCCTGCCTAACACTGTGGAGAGCAGAGGTCTGGCAGGATACAGAGCGAGTGAGCTCAGCTTCATAGGTCACATTAGATCACACTTATTTAAACTATATAATAATGCATCTGCTCAGGTGAACAGCTGGATCTGCATTTCTACATTCATATTATGCAGTGAATTTCATTTTCAAAAGAAGACGCTGGTATCAGCACTCAGATCGCTGACTCTCACAATTCTGATTACAGAAGAAATCTTTTCAAAAGTACAGTTAAATTAAATATCTGTAGCGTCAACCTTCTTTCACTAAATTATTCAAAGAATCCTTTTCATCTCAGAAATGAGAGCTGTCTAACAAGTCTGCATAAACCTACTTTTGTATTCCAACATAAATCAGAAGTACAAGTGCTTACAATCATCAATTATTCATTAATAAATTTAGTATTAAATAAAGTCATAGCACTGTTGGGTAGGTTTGTATTACTGTACTTTATATTAATAAGCGGGCTTACTACTTGAAATTACCCCTTGACGTGAGTAAGTGAACACAATCTTGACATTGTGATGTGAGTAAGGTGCTGAATATGTACCTGGTACAGTATTCCAGCTCTATGCTTGAAGTTTTTGGGGCAGGCTCATGCATATTGACGATTCATAGGCTTGTGAGGGCTCCACAAAAAATAAATAAATAATTTTTTTTTGACAAATACACTATGCCAAGTGTCAAGAAGCTGCCTCCTATACAGTCAATCATTGCTGTGTGTTTTGCTTTTTAAAGGGGCTAATGTAGAGAAAAGTGGTGCTGGGTGCTTAAAATGTCGCTTTAGTCATTCTAGTATTAAGGTTTTGCTCTCATAATTGGTGTATGCTACATATACATGCTGTAAATAAAAGGTACAATGTAATTATCTTTAAATATAAATATAAAAAAAGAATTCTATGAAAACATCAAATGCAATAAAATAGGTCACTTTGTCAGGACCTTTATCTAAATTACCTGAGGGTTGAGGTCAGAGCACAACACCCCTGAAGGAATAAGAACCTTGCTCCAGGGCCCAAAATGGTTTCTGGTGGACTCAGGGTTTGAATCTCTACTCTTCAGACTAATAATAAAAAAAATAATTTAAAAAAAAATAATAATAATAGGGCGGCATGGTGGCTTAGTGGTTAGCATGTTCTCCTCTCAGCTCTAGGGATTCCCGGTTCGAATCCCCATCTGGGTGGAGTTTCCATGTTCTCCCCGTGTCCGTGTGGGTTTCCTCGGGGTTCTCCGGTTTCCTCCCACAGTCCAAAAACATGGATTTAGTCAATTGAGTTCTCCAAATTGCCCCATATAGAGTGTGTTTGTGTGAGTGAGTGTGTGCCCAGCGATGGATTGGCGCCCTGTCCTGGGTCTGCCCAGCGCCCGAGACGTTCTCCCCTGAATGGGCATGGGGACCCCCCCCCCCACGACCCTAATATAGGATAAAGCAGAAGATAATGAATAAATGAATGAATGAATAATAACAATAATAATAATAATAATACATTTATTTTCACAGGCGCCTTTCTGGCCACTCAACAACAAATTTCTATTTTCTATTCAACAAATAGAAATAAAAAAAACAATAGTGTAACACTCTAACCAGTGTATTTTATCAGTAACAATGGGACTGAATGATACTGATACGTCTACATTCAATCACCAGCCATGCATTTTGAAAACAAAACTGCATTCATCCTACACCGTGTGCACAGTTGGTTCCTTTCTGTTCCAGCATGTATATGTCTTAGCTTTCAAATCAAAATTGGATGTGTAATATGTTGACCCAATACAGTGGGATATTTTAAAATTCTTTTTCTCTTTTGCTTTATCACAGCATCACACTCTCCCTCACAGGTATAAGCACCGCTAACAACATACTTTTACTTGTCTGTTTAAAAAACATGAATACAGGACACAGCCTAATTAATCAAGTCACTGAGTAGCAGGATGACACTGGAGTGAGACATTTACTGGGCAGACCAGTAAAGCATTATGGGAGCTAAAATAAGTCTTTTCTTGATGTGTCACTGTATAATTATTCAGTACTGTTCCGGATCCTTAGTCCACCGTCTAGTTCTTATATATTCTACTGCTTATGTCCTGATAAAGAGGCAAGTCACAGCATTTAACTGTCCAAAAAATTCAGTATCTAATCTTGGCTTCAAAACATGCTATTTACAATTCTGTTGCAGATTTAAAGCGGATGACTTATTCTGTTGTTTTGTCTCTGGTGTACAACACAACATTTACTGTGTAAAAACCAAACTAACCTTTACTCTAATAAATCGACTCTAATTGGTGTCAATCACAAGAGTTTAATCACAAACCTTCTTTCCTATCCTGCCACTCCACCCCGGCTTTACTAAAAAAACGGCATGTTTATTCTCTCAGTATTTTGCTAAATGCCAGGCCGAGCCCTAATTGGCATCAGTATTTGGCATAGGGATGTTTGTTTGCAGAGACTCCGTCTGGCTGTGATGCTCTCTGTGGGGCCTAGATTTCCCAGCAGGCCCTGGCGCGCTCGTTCCCGGTCCTCAGTGATACTGCGGACTCACAGATGTGTGCTGACATTTCTTCTTCCACCACAGCCGTGAGATGCTGTAAACCACCGGTGGAAATGTCAACCAGAACAGGAGCCATGCTGATGGAGATCATTTAATACCCACCGTCTGTCAGAGCAAAACAGACACACATCTGCCCTTGTACCTCTGCTGCCAAACTGCTGAAACGGCATTGTTCAGTTTTTTTTTTTTTTTTTACGCTGCATCATCCTGAATCAATTACATACTGAGATTTCAGCAGCAATTTCAAATTCAGGGTTGAGCTGATCTGGTATATTAACAGAAGTTCCCTTCTACTGACATCAAACGTCTGGAAATATAAAAGCACAGTTACTGGATTACTAAAAGGATCATAGGGAAGGTACTGAATTTAGTCCCACTGCCACAGCTATATCAAATCAAGCATCCTGCCACGCAATTTGGACGCTGGACGCTTTTACTTTGAAGCAACACTTTGGGGAAAAGCTTCTGTTCCTGCATAACTGCCCTCCAAAACAAGGATTACTAAAGTATGGGCATGTGAATTTGGTGTAAAAGAACTTGACTGACCCACACTGCACCCCGACCTTATCTAGGACCTCTGGAATAACTTAAAATCAAGATCAGGCCGTCTGATCCATCATTAGTGTCTTAAACTCTAGAATCTGTGAAAAAGCCTTTCAGGTGAGCGGATGATGTTATGCCAACTTAGAATGAGGTAACACTTAAAGCTATGATCAACGTAATGTGTAGGGTTCTTAAAATATTTGTCCATAAACACCATGTTCCCTATTCTATAAATCTGCATAAGTCTGTACATGTCAGTATGGTACAGAAACAGAGTACTTCATATGGTATTTACAGTATTAAATTAAAAAAGTTTTAACATTAAGGTACATGTATGTATGTTTTTTAGGGCCAAACATAAATAAGTATATATTCCCAATCTGTATATAAAGGAACATCAGTGGGTCCTGCCTCAGTGACAGCCTATGCATCTCTAAAAATACAATGATTTACTTTATTTTCACACAGTGTACAGAAAGGTTAAGTATGATACCTCTTGGAAATAGGGCTATGGGTCTTTCTCAACAGCATTTAGGGACTTAATCTTTATCTACTCTAAAGTAATTTACCACTAACAATATTTTTAAATCCCAACCCTATTTATTCTTTCTCTTTGGGTACATGATATTGATCCACCCCTGAGTTAGAACATAAAAGCCAGCGATTACAAATCGGCTGTACAATGTAATCAAAGGGCCAACCTTCCGCCCAAGTCCAAGTAAAGCACTTATTTCTGCCACAGCTTCACAATGTTATTTCAGATAGCTTACGTCATAAAAAGGATCCGTACCGACACGGACCTGTGAATGTTTACTGCAAAATGACAGCTGAATCTCTGCATATATTTCTTGATATTCTATCAAATTCACTTAGTCTGCAGTATATGGCATTGTGTTCATTTTGTGTCCATGCAGTAAGGAATCATGCATATACTCAAATGCTGTGCACAGCCTCTTAGCAAATGACATACTAGCCTTCTGACACAGCGAGGGAACAACCTTTTATTTCCCAGTCTAGTTTAACTTTAATCACTAAAACTTTTTAGATAGTAAAAGGAACAATATAATATCCATATATGGGGATATTGGATATACAGCATGACCAATTTAGTTTTTGTGGCAGGTATATTTTATGAAGAGGCAAAGACAGATGTATTTGGTTGAATTATGTAAAAGTGATGTGCAAAAAAGACATTTCAGATTCATTCTGATTCCGATTAGAAACACAAGATGAATGTTAATGCATAAGTGTTAGAACATTGCATTATGTTGTTGAATCATGTCTATGGCATATGCATGTCATAATCAGTTAAGATAAGATAATCCTTTATTGGTCCCACAATGTGGGAAATCCACAATGTTTTCCAATAAAATTTTAGAGTGTGATGGTATTTTTGTTTACCATTTATAACATACAAAGCACAAAACCTTCAGAGGTACATCATCTGGCAGATAAATGATGAAAATGTTGAACAGTAATTTAACATAGGAGGTCAAGTTCTAATCTGCCTTTTGACCACTAAAGGTCATTTGCAAGGCTTTTTTAAAATCATATTCTGGTGATTTATCATCATGACTAACAGAATTCGATTAAAAGGATTTAATTAAACATGGACTAGTCTTTCTAAGAGCAGTAACCCTTGAATGGTCAATATTCAGAAAGTTCCATCAAACTCAAGATAAGACAGAGCATAATTATATGAACTTCCTGTTGATTAATTGAGGTGAAAATAGCTCCAATACTAGGTTTTTAAAATAGGTACCCTGCATACAAGTGGCCTGCAGGTAGGACTGCTGTAATGAATTGATTTACATTGATTTACTGTGCATAAGGATGCATGAAGATCAGAGAAAGCCTTCAATGTTAAAATACAAGTTCCTTAGCATCTTAACACATTTGCAAAATGTAAAGTAGTATTTTTGCAATGCCACAGTACAATTTAAAAAAATAAGACTTTTTTTTGTATGACAAATATTAATAAGTAACATTCATAAGCATTTAAGTTGGTATTTGGCTGAAAGTATTTATTACTCTGCAAATTTACCACTTAAACAGGTACATAAAGGAAACTGTTATCCCAAACCAAATTATTTTTTAACTTTTAATTGATTTTTTTTTTTTGCTAATTTTCTGACCGACCCTCTGTTGATATAGACATTCAATTTAAAATTTTTAGCAATCCTGAATTCAGCCCTTTTATCTTGCCCAGGAATGTACACCTGCACCATTCACCTTGAATCTTAACCGCTTACTGGCACATGCTTTGAATTCTTTGGCATGGTTCTTTGAGCTGTTAAGCGATAGCACAAAGCCAGCTGCGGCTGATGCTCTGAAGACAGAGAACAGGCAGAAGTGATCTCATGGGCCTCTGCGGTCTTGACCCAGTTAAGGTGTACCGTGACTGATGACCGTCGCAGAGACCTGCAGACAGCCTTTATTGAGACAATAAATGAGCAGTGCATATGCCTATGGCAGAAAAAGAAGAGCGAAAAAAAAGGGGTGACTGCACATTATTTATGTATTTTCCGAAGTGCTTTTCTAAGCTCTTGTGCTTTACCACTCTCCTTTGCTGACAGCCTCTGATCTCCTTTCTGATATGCCTGCACGCCTGCAGAAGTGGCATTATCAAAGATTAGTATCTGCACCTTCAACTTGACCCAATGTTTCTTTTGGTCAGACCTATTGCATTTCAAAAAGCGTTATATACTAAAGATGATAAACAACCTCGTGAATAATCAAAATTTGTTAAACAACATTTTAATAAATCAATGAACTGATGCCTTTCGAGAGCAGTGGCAGCATGTCACATAGAGGTCGATTCATACATTCCGTTTGATTCATACCGTACATCTTGGGCGAAACAGGGTCATGCTAATGCATCAAATGCAAATAAGATGATTCAAAAGGTTTTCTGTAGAATATATGTACCTCGTCATTTCCTCTGCACTTGAGTGTCTGTGATGCTTAATGTAAAGCCAGGCAGCAGCCTAATGTCTTCTGATAATCCAGTGACCAGGAGTTTGGACCTGACATTTACCAAAATCAAATGGAGTCAAAAGTAAAGTACAACAGAGCCTGGAGCTCGGCCGAGTTAAAAGTGGCCATGCTGTTAATTCTGAATAACTCCTTTTTGTAGAAATGACTGGAGTTTAAGCCAGTGCACTTGTGCCGCACTTCTGTAATTCGTTACAGCACATAAAGCTAGTAGTATTACTTTCAGAGATATAAAAATGAAGCAGTAGCACATAATACATTTAATCATACAGAATACATGTTTTTTATAGTAAGCACACTACCTGGACAAACTACAACTCGTTCCTTACTTGCATTTCATATTTACTTGCTGGTTCAGTATTTAAATAAGGCTCGTTTGTGTCTTATGTCTTTTTTTTTGCAGTGTTTGGACAATCGAACATGGTTTTTAACCTTTCCTCAGGGCGGCACAGTGGCTTAGTGGTTAGCATGTTCTCCTCTCAGCACTAGGGATTCCCGGTTCGAATCCCTATCTGGGTGGAGTTTCCATGTTCTCCCTGTGTCCGCGTAGGTTTCCTCCAGGTTCTCCGGTTTCCTCCCACTGTCCAAAAACATGGATTAAGTCAATTGAGTTCTCCAAATTGCCCCATATAGAGTGTGTTTGTATGAGTGAGTGTGTGCCCAGCGATGGATTGGCGCCCTGTCCTGGGTCTGCCCAGCGCCCGAGACGTTCTCCCCCGGATGGGCATGGGGAACCCCCCCTGCGACCCTAATAGAGAATAAAGCGGAAGATAATGAATGAATTAAAGGGCGGCACGGTGGCTTAGTGGTTAGTGGTTCGCCTCTCAGCGCTAGGGATTCCCGGTTCGAATCCCCATTTGGGTTGAGTTTCCACGTTCTCCCCGTGTCCGCGTGGGTTTCCTCCGGGTTGTCCGGTTTCCTTCCACAGTCCAAAAATATGAATCAAGTCAATTGAGTTCTCAAAATTGCCCCATATAGAGTGTGTATGCGTGCGTGTCTGTGTGAGTGAGTGTGTGCCCAGCGATAGATTGGCGCCCTGTCCTGGGTGTATCTGCCCAGTGCCCGAAATGTTCTCCCCATGTTCTCCCCTGGATGGGCATGGGGAACCCCATCGTGACCCTAATATAGGATAAAGCGGAAGATAATGAATGAATGAATCTTTCCTCAGTGTGGAACGTCCCCACTTTATTCATCCTGCTTTTTCACTGCTAGTAAAGGCCCCTTGCCCACTAGTCGACCTGTTCTACAGATAAA
The DNA here is from genome assembly GCA_019802435.1 of Corydoras maculifer. Lineage (NCBI taxonomy): Eukaryota > Metazoa > Chordata > Actinopteri > Siluriformes > Callichthyidae > Corydoras > Corydoras maculifer. The sequence continues at coordinate 2,337,433 of JAFMOD010000670.1, forward strand.
CCCGACATGTCAGCCTATGTTTGAAGTCCTAATTACACATCCGTTGACCATGTGGTTTAACCATTGTCTCCTCTGCCATAGAAATATCCATTATGGGCTGTATTATGCACTGTCAGGTCACTCTCTCCTCGAATTGTAAACAATTGATCAATAGCTCATCTGTCATTGAAGTATGAGGAAACATGTTTTCAGGGGTTCGCTTTCCCAAGCCAAATGAACCAATCAATTCCTACGCCATTGAGACCACTCCTGAAAAGATGTGAGTGATGGATGACTTTTCTTTCTCACTCTTTTAGTTTCCCTGCTTCTCCAGGGACGGCATGTTGGAAAGCATGAAAGGTGATTTGGAGTAAGGCTGTTTTGCTCTAGAAGCACTGGTGTTTAAGTAATGAGCAGTGTTCCTGTCGGAGGAATAGGCAAGTGGATTATGAGACCATACCACATTGCTCAGTGAGTTGCTTTTAAATTTGGTAAGAAGCAGAGGCACCATGAGTCACCTTCCCACTACTTTATTCTCTGCTTTGAGATTTCAAACCACTGAGACCAGGAGCTGGCATCAGGCTGTGGGTCAGTAATACAAGAAGGCAGCATTCTGTAAGAAAATGAATAGTTAAGTATAGTTACTAATTATTTCGTTTAAAGGACATTGAATTCATTTACTGCACTTGAAAGTAATTTGTTACACTGTAAAGCAACATTTCTATTATATCTAAATGTTTACTTTGTAAATTTATATAAAGCTTATACTTGGACTTAGACTTTAGCACAGTTTTTTTTTTTTCCCTATTTTTCATCTACAGTAAATTTTATAGCCTAATATTTGTGTACATCATGTCAGCCTCTATAGGATCATGAGTACTTAACCATTTTGTTTGTCAAAAGATGAAGAAATGTGTAGGGTCTATAAAAGGGTTCAAACATGAATGCCTAGTTCATTTTCTTCAATTTAATTGAATTTTTATGGTTCACAAAAATGTTACACAAGGCTGCCAACCCAACCCCCTTTGCTTTTTCCATACCATATTGTTTAGTTAATAAAATCATGGGCCATAAACAGCCTCTTATTGCTTAATAGAATTTAAGCATCTTTCTAGTTTGTGTTTTTCACATCCCCAGTCCAGTTGGTTCTCACTTACTAGAAGTTTTACTTTTTAACTTGTCACGAAAATAAATTCAGCTGCAGTACCACACAGCCCCGACACAGCTTGTCAAATTTTGAAGAACTTGCTAAAGTTGAGAGGCCACAGTGGTCTCTGCAATAAAAAAAAAGCTGTAAAACTAAAATACCTTGTGTCCTCCAACTCCTCTCCAACACATGGCCTCATCCGTTTAGAGCACATTGTGTTGTTATGCACCATTATGCAATGTAGGCCTCGTTCCAAATCCTCACTGGTCCAAGTTCAAAAAGAGTCTCAGTTTTGCTACTTTTTTTAAAGCAGCTTAGTGATCTTTCTGTTGCTTTTTCAAGAAACCAGAGGGCTGTTTGTAGAGTTGCCTTGATTTCTGTTTTTCCTTAGGCAGGACACGAGAATGAGTATTTAATTATAATTAATAAAGGCCTAGTAAATAACAACTTGAGTTGTCGTGTGAAGATGTTATTTTGCTTCATGCACCTGATCAAAAGTCATTCAGTCCACTGTTTTTTTTGAAACACAGCTGAATTTCACAGAGAAGAATGAGCTCATGATATAATCTTGGGATAAGCTTAATGTTCTGTGGTTCTGTGGGTTGCACTAACTAAAAACAAACATTTTGCAGAAATCTCTAGTGATGGTAGGATATTGGCCCTGACACCCAATCACAGACTTGCTTCTCAGTTGCCCTGGCAACAGATTCCATGGCTTTGGGCATGCAGCTCTCCAGTAGCAGTTGTATGGTCATTTGTTTATCAGGACAAAGTATTCCAGGCTGTGTGGCAGAACCACGGGGAGACAGCTACTGGGGAGACTTTTGGGGACTGCTCACTTAAGCAGCACATTTACAAGTTTGTTGACTCTCAGAGGACCGGACACATTACCCATTCAGCTGTGAAAAAACAACTCATCTGTAAACTGACCTGGGGATTGACATTTACCACATTCAAGGAAAATGGCAGGCTTTGCAGAAACCTTACTTCTATACGTCGCCTTGAAATTAAATGAAAACCAATAAATAAGAGTCTTTAAATTTGTCTGTAAAGCCTTGTTAATAAAACTCTGACAGGGGAATAGTCAAACTGGTTTGAACTTTTCTCTGTTTTGTTATCTGTTGTTCTCAGAATGGGAAAAGCCCCTTCCAGTGTTAATATTGGGTTCTTATACAGTGCCTGATGAGTGCTAGAGTGTCTCTGTGTTGTAATCCTCTAGGACATGTGCTGGCGCAGTCTCAGTGGTGCCACCAGCCTAGTGATGCACTTCACAGGCACAATTGATTGCGCCTGATGGTGGGAGAGGTGTTGCCTTTGGGATGCTCTCTGTCAGAGCAGTAGCGACATCCACTGGCTGGTATTAGAAAAGTGTGAGCTATGCGATTTAAGAGTCTTTAAAACCATCTCTGCTCTGTGAAAAGAGGCTTAGCAAAGTGTGTATTTGCTTCATCACTACACTTACTCATGAATGATGACATTATTTCAAGCTATGTTCTCTTCATTGTTTCAGTTAATTAGACTAGAAATTATTAGATAAAAACAGATTCACTTTTTTCCAGAGGGTTCATGAAGTCAGAGCGAGGCAGCAGCGATGAAGAGCTCTTCTCTAGATTTAATAGCCTCTATGAGAGACATTAAACAGCTTGTGCCGGATTCAAAACGACCCTCCTCTGCTATCCTTCCTCAAATTGACTCGCCTGCTCGTGACCGTGTCGCCCATCCCTGGCAGAGCGCAGCCACGCAAACACACTCATTAATATTAATGAAGGATGTTATTCTTCCACATGACTGGGGCTGTTCACTGGTCTGCAGCTGGAGTCCCTGCGCAACGATGCATCTCTGCTCACTTGGCTCCTTCCTTCCTTCTGCACCTCTGTAGCGGTGGATCATCTGTGTGAGCTGTTTATTTTTGGGAGCAGGGCATATTTAGAATAAATATAGCGACACAGTTACTGAACCAGACCTAATTGCTCGTTGAACATGCATGGTTTTGTGAGATGTGACAATGTGACGAGTGATTCGCATAGAAACAAATCCCTTCCATTTCCTGTTAAAACTGTATCTGTGACTTAACATACAAGTGAAGTCTCACCGGCTTCTGATTGTTTTTCTGTTTTTTTTCTAGGCTTTTCTTCACAAAGCCTGGTCTCTAATAAAGCCCTGTGTGCACAACATGGCATGTAGTCTACATCACAGGCAGTGCATTATAGAAGCAAATCAAATGTAAAGATTAACAAGTTGAAGTTTAATAGTGAAGTTTCTGGTTCAGTTACTAGGTGGTAGCTAGTGGTTATATTTTGTGGCTAGTTTGCATGTTCTCCCAATGACATGCATGCATTTTCTCTAAAAAATTAAGATATTGGAAGAAATGGACATGGGAGCTGTCCAGGGTGCTATTTAATGAACCAGGGAACTGTCCATGGTGCTATCCCTCCATTTCCCAATACAATCTGTCATACAATCATTCATATTGGGCAGTTTGTGAAATAAGTGGATTTATAAGGGGGATGGCACAGGTAGGACACTTTGGAAGCGAAATTAAGGAGACAAGATTGAGGAGGTTTGGGCATGTGCAGAGGAGAGATGGGATTGATATTGACAATAGGATGCTGATGATGGTGCTATCAGGCAGAGGGAGGAGAGAAGACCAGATGAGGTTTATGGGTGAGGGGTGTCCATGATGTATAGAGTTACTCTCATGGGAATGGGTTCTCTGCATGCCTGCACTGCTATGGAGTTGCAAGCAGAGTTTCTCCCCCTAATGTCTTGAGTTCTAATTAGGATTAAGAGGCTGAGAATATGAATAAAAATACATTTAAATTACCAACAATCACTTAACTTTATTAAGACTCAGTTTATGAATAACTTTCCAATTGTTAAAAAAAAATAATGAAGCGCAACATTATTAGTTCACTAGACACTCTTTCGTTTTTCTTTCTGGCATTTACTTAAAATTCTTTTTTTCCTAATTGCTCTGCTTTAGAACTGTAAATAGAATTGGTCATTTTAAACTTTTGGTGTTCTGCAAAAAAAAGTATTGCTAATGAAATTAGAACACTGAGATTATTGATTATTGATCTAAAAAAACAGTCTAACTATATTTCTTTTCATGGTACCAAATAATAGGAGCTGCATTAGCAAACCTAAAAAAGTTACATTTGCTTGACGGTTGTTCTCATTAATGGCATCCACTGTGTTTATTTGAAACATCGACACCATTAAAGATCTTTCCATCATCATTCACATTTTCACAGAATTCCATAAGCTCCTCCTAAAGCATCCCACCAAGCTGACACTGACAAAGTATATGATTAGCATAGCAAGGGGAACGCTGAGTTTGTTATCATAATGGCGCTCACTTCAAGCCTCTCTAACTTAATGAGAGAACCCGAAGTCTGTATCCAATATTAATCCATACCTGATTTATGGTGCTCGGTGTTCCCTGAGCCTTCATTTGTATTCATTTGCCTTTTTTTCTGCATTTATTATTGTCATCACAGTTATGATATTATTTTTCACTCGGAATAAAAACAATAAAGCATATCATTCTTCTGGATTTGCTGGGAAGATACAGGTCTGCGTAATGTTATTGACATCCATCAAGGTGTATGATTTATTTTGTTTTTTTAATCACAAGTGTCAAACAGTGCTAATAATTATGTGAGCAGAGAACATTTTGAATTTACCTCTTTATTCTTAAAATACATCTTTGAAAATGATACACAAAAAACAACAATTATCTGAATTTTAGTAAAGCTTCTCTATTATTGTGGGAGAATAAAAAAAGCTATGGGATGCATGATTACATACTTCTTATTGGTCAATTAAAGCATTCATTGGTTTGTTATTTGTTGTACAGAAGCATCAAGATTTTGGATTTGTTAATTAATTAAAAATTGGCTCTCGGGTAACTACTGATGAATCCTAATATCCAAATCAACATTCAACAGGAACAGACTGTGATTTTAAAGACTGGTGATGATTATTTAAACTCTAAAATGCACTGGTTAAATACTTACTGCTATATGGTCAGACCACTGCATGCATCTGCACTGAACAACTGCATCAATTATGGGTTGGGGAGGGGGGGCAATGGCATGCATGGACTATTAAATTTCTCATGTCTACTAGAAATTAGTTACCCACTGAATTAAGATCAGTTTGCAAAAGACATAGCTGAAATGCAAAAATGCTTCATTAGAAAGCAATGGTGTATGTATATTGAAGAGCGCCACTAAATTACAGCCTTACACTGACTACCTAATTATGTGTTTTATCATTGCAGTCACAATAAAGTGCCCCTGCAAGAGCCTGAGCACGTGTACCTGCATCTGTTGCCTTGCGTTGTTTAATAAGGCACATAAAAGTATCAGCGCAGCCCCGTTATTTTTATACCCAGCAAAAGTTAATTAAAATTTGCAAAAACAACCCCACATTTAAATGTTGGATGGTGATAGCTCCCCGTTTGAGGCCTTAGATCTACTTTATATGCATTAAAATTGAGGAGAGGAAAGACTGTTCTCTCTTATCACGTTGATGCACATGTCTATAAGAAGGCCTGTGACTCCGTACAGTACATAATCGGCTAAGGCCTTTCTTTTGCATTGGCTTGCTATGCACAATTTTTTTTCTCAGCACATAGGCATTACTTTAATGTCATGTTGCCAAACCAACACACAGACCGCACTTTAAGGGGCTCAGACTACTCCTCCCTCTGATAGAACAAAACATGAAGCAATCACAAATGACTGGAAGAAATAACCAGGTGGGGCAGTACTTCAGGGCCAGGACTGTAAAAGAAATGATGAATGATCGGAACAAAAGCCCAACTCCTTTTAATGACAAAAAATGTCTAGCATGGCCATCTAAATGCAGCTACCTAGGGGTCATGGTGTAAGAAAATAACACAGGAGGCTGGATGCGAAACAGCATGTTATATGAGGGAGATGATCACAGATTGTGTTCTCAAATGAAAGCGCACTTGACAGATTTCCACGAAAATCTGAAACGCAATTCATTTTTTTAAATAATAGGCAGAAAACCTCTAACCCAGGACATATGTGCTGTATGTGTTCGAGAAGGATTTCTAAGACAAATTTCCATTTGTAAAATCAACAATTTTTCTCCTAAAATCTATTTTTAAGACACAGAGGATTTCCATTCCTGGTTTGGAAGCGAGAGACGTGTCTAAGCACCAAACCAAATCGTCTATACAGTCATAATGATGTAGGCGTAGCATTCCAGCTCATACCGTGTTATAAAGTCGCATTTGTTCAGTCTATACTGAATACCGCTCGTCATTTTAAGATTAGTTGAGGTCAATAGTCAATAAGTCTTGACATCAGATAATCCTAACACATGCATACATATATACACTGTGTAACTGCAGCACTGTGTGCATAATGTGCACTGTATACCATGCATGCAATGTAAGTGCACTGCTTTTATTTTGAATTAAGATCAACCTACCGGTTCGGCCCTTAGAGAACAGTCCCAGTTTTTCATGTGGCCCCTTGAGAAAATTAATTGCCCAGCCCTGGCCCTGGTCATTTTTTTTTTGACTGAGATAAAAGCAAAATACACTGTGCAACTCCGTAACAATGGACAGGCGGACTAAACCAATGAATAGTTTGAATTAGAAATATTTATTACATTCTTAATACATTCTAATATGAAGGTAACGTGGTGAATAGGTTTATTTATATCATACTAAAGCCAAACTATACAGGAAAAGGTTACAGACAGAAAATCATGATAATTATATGGTAATTACCATAAAATAATCATCACAACAGCACATTACACAGTGCAATTATTATAGAGAGATGTGTGCGCAAAAGGAAACTTAGCAGATGTTTGAGGATCAAGGACTCTCATGGAAAAGAAAAATAACTGAAACGATATCTGTAAGAAAGTTTCAGAAATGAAAAATTCTTCAGTGGAGCGATGGGGATTTCTCAGAAGCTTGTGTGAGGGAAAAAGTACAAGAGGGCATTGAGACATCAAAAGAAAAAATACAGAAAAGTACTATATGTGGTGTTATTCTGTTATAGCCTTTAACATGACAAATGGAAACATATGGAACAAATAATGAACAATTACCTTTCCCAACATAATGAGCAAACGATTCTCTAAAATTTTATTTTACATATAATATTGCATTAAGGCTAATCAGATAAAGGGGGAAATGTTGCTTCAACACAATAAGATAAAGCCTTTACAGCTGTGCTATAGCCACTCATTACCACTGCTTTCAGCTTTGTACAGATTTGCAAAGATTCCTCTGTCAATGTTAACCTTTTCAAACTGAGATTTTCTCTTCTGTAAACGTATCTTGTATCTTCGTTCTATTTTAACCTGTTCTATTATAAATGTTTAAAACACACACACACACACAAACAGGCACCTAGGCTTGCATTTTAGACAATTCTGATGTGTATGAAATGGCCTGCCATATTTGGCATAACTTGACGTCTGTAACTTGTGCAGTACCCTTAACTTGCATGTAGCAACATTGATGTTATGATTCTTAAACAATCTTATAATTCATAGAATCCACTGATGTACAGACGACACATGTACGCAGAGGAAATCATATCTGGCTCTGAACACATTTACTTACCACAGAACATGACAGAGGGGATTTCTACAAGACCCCATTTATTTTTGGCATTAAAAATCGCATTTAGTCCCGGAGTGCCAAATTCAGACAAAATGAGGTTGCACTTCTTCAATCCTCCAGCACTTTTATTACAGGACAAGAACAACACTAACTTCAACTTCATGCAAATATCTCTAAATGAATATTTAAGTATTATATAAAACCCTTATGGAAAACAACCCTCTCCGTATTTTGATGGAATCACTGTTTATTTTGTTATTTTATCACAATTTAGAAAGTTAATTAAACCATGCTAAACTTTTGTATATAATTAATAAAGCATTATTCTTATAAATATTAGAATAATCAATTAACAAAAGAAATCACAAAAGTATTAAATGACCATTACACACATTCATGCATAACTTTTCTGTGTGGTCTGTGTGTTTTCTTCTAAACGTGTTGTGTGTGTATGCCAGGCTAAGCTTTTGCTGTCGCTGTACCATTGTTTCATTAGATTTATGTTATACACTCCCAGTTTGAAAACACATCATTTTTCATCTTTATGTTTCTGCAATCCGAGTGTGCCAGAATTCAATTTTATTGGCGCTCATTCATGTTGGCAGGAATGAGCTAAAAGTGTGCTCTCATTAGAAATGCACAGTGCTGCTTTGTCAGTCCAGTCTCGACACTGCGGTCTCTGCGCTGAAACACTGTCTATGATCAATTATATAAAAAATTGTATCATATCAAGATGAGATAATATGCACGTGTAATAATTTATGCAGTTGTTAAACTGCAAGAAATATAGAGAATATAAATTTACATTAGTTATTTATTCCTGCTATGTTAATTTTTATTTAATCTGGCATCAGTATCAGAATTATTGCCCTGAAGGAAACAAAGTCTTTACTTTAACTGAGATTACAACAGTGAAATGCTCCCTAGCAGTGATCCAGGCAATAAATACACTGCACCTGAGATACAGTATACATACACACACACACACACACACACATACACACACACAAACAAACACACCAATTTTTTTCTACATAACTGTGCCCTAGTCTACAAATCAAAGTTTATAAAGCCATGATTTGTTAAATGTAGTGTAAAAGAACTTAACTAAACTAAGTCCAGATCTTAAGCTCACAAAAAGATTGTGAACCAAGCCCTACAATCGCTGTCTGACCCCACTGATTCTTTCTTCTTTGGGATGAATTCACACAGGCACACCTCACAATTGTGCAGAAAGACACTGTTGCCAAAACAGTACCTTTGTCCATGTGGTGTCCGGCCCAGTACCTTTGTCCATGTGGTGTGTTTATAGTAGATTTTATTTGTGAATAAATATTCAAATGGCACTTGTGGGTTTTAAAACATTTTTATGGAATGTTAATGGTATACGGCACTCAAAGGTTTCAGTGTAAATTGTAGTACACAGTATCTGGTTTACAGCATGGTGGTAACTTCTGAACATTAAACATAATAATGTGTGTTTTCCAAAAAACAAAAATAATGTACTTTTATTTAATGATAAGCTACTTGATTTACTTTGTCTTTTTATATTCAACAGTAACAAATTACCTTAGTTATAAATTAGTCATTTTTCAAGTAAATATGTTTTATTATCTGAGGCAAACTGCATGGCTTTTACACTAAGGGAACACTAGACATTACATATTATAGCTTTCAGGATGTCATTAATTCTATTTATGATTAATGAGAAGAAAAACAGAACGAGAATGGTCCTAATAGGACATCAATAATAATTGGCGTAATCAACAGTGTGGAACACTCCCCACACCTGCGAGTGCTTTATCATGAGCATGGCCTGGTTTGCTGAGATGTGAGAAAGCCGATTTGGCTGCATACCTGCTGCGAAGGTGCTGCCATTTATTAGACAGAGAGCCATTAGGCCAGTATATCTGTGCATCTGCACCACCTTCCTTCATCACACGCCCATTAACTACTGTTTGCTGCCTGTTCAACTCCTTAGAATGCTTCACTAATCGCCTTATATAGCATGGAAGTTTTCCAATCTCACATACAGGAGGAGATAAAGTTATTGCTTTTAAAAGTGCTTTTGTGAGCTAAGTGTCCCCAAAAGGGGTGTTTTTTACGAACCCTCCATCATGTATAATTCATTTATTGGATTATGATAATTGGTATGCCTTAACCGCCACAGCATTTAATGTGGAGAAAAATGATGGCAAATAAAAACTGACGTGACATTCGTCATAACAGATCTTCGCAATATGAAACATTAAAATTTTTCCTCCTTCCTTTTCACATTCGACCACATTTTTTTTCTCACAAAAAGAAGCAATTACTTAACATTTGGACCCCACACTCAACAGGACCCTCATTGTTAAAAGTGCGTACACTGGCAATAAAAAAAGAAAGGACTACTGAAATGCAAAAAAAAGAAGTGAATGTTAATAGATGGCAAAGGTGCCCTTAAATGAGCTCTGTCAGACTTAGCTTTTTATTTCTATGCTAATGTTCCCAGTGGCATGTCTGCTTGAAGCCCAGCGGGAAAATTTCCTAGTTCTTTTTTGAATATTACATTTCAATTTACAATAAAATGCACTACATAGAGCTGGAGCGAACCCACCAAAATGCTACTTTGATAAGCAATCCCCGAAGAAACAGTAGTGTCTGGTTCAGAGACTCAGTCACCGCCTGTGCAAACACTGGAGAAGGTCGGAGATTTAATGTGGTTGCATATGATTTACTGCAGCACGCTGGTTCCTCCGCGTTTCCTGACACCGACTTCCCATCATCAAAGAATGGAGAGAGTTTTCAAACTGCATTTGTTCAGAGAAAACAGTTTTATTTTAAGCTAGGGGATTTCAGTCTGCTGCGCCTCACTGTTGACACAGTATCAAGAATTGATTTAGCGGGTGACATGTAATTCCTCAGTATCTTGTTCCTATGCAGCCTTTGTTGGAAGCATCTTGGTCTGTTCTGTTTTTCAGCAAATTAGATGCCGGGACTCCAGTGAGTGCCCTTGTTCTTAGTGCTTTCACTCTCCCTGACCAGAATCAGACCATTTAAACCAAGTTTCCCTTTTGTTTTGTTTTTATTTGTGGTTTTTTTTTGTTTTACAAAAACAGAAATCATGATATCAATATAAACAATAAAATACACTGTAATTAATCATTAAAGTTCTCTAAGCAAAAGACAGTGAGTAACTAACTGAGCAGAGCAATCATTTAAAAATCTACTTGTCCATGTCATTTGCTCTACTATTTACAGGATTAAAATAGCATATCATTTAATTTAATTGATAAAATACATGTGTAATTATGTTTTAAATTACTAAACCTGTTCAAAATGATTTATTTCAAGTAGTTAAAAGGCATTTAATGCATCGGTTTAAGGAAACTTCTAAAAGTTGTCCAGTTTTTAAAATAGCATTGAGTTTAGTGTTTAAAAATCATACTACTGTGTGGGTAAACAAAAGAGGAATGAATAATTCACTGTTCAAAATCATAATATGTAAAAAATGACCTGATTGATCTATATATTCAAACCTGTATACGATCAGAACAAAAGAAACGTCTGCATCTACACATTGTGCACAGACGAGCTGATTACCAAGATGATTAATTGTCATCACTCTGACTCTGGAGTCTGGATCTGGGGTGATGCTATTGTGGTCCTGTCATATCTGTAGCCTGTCGAATGACTCACACAGTGGAAAGAGACAATGCATGGGAATGCAGTATGTATCCCGTCTGCTGTCGAGGTGGTCTCATTTGCATGATCAAACCAAACTGAACTAAATGTGTCTTAGTTGATACGGATCGAGTTTGTAGCTGGAACTCTCTAATCTCTCCCTTTGTTACGCTCTCAAGTTCAAACTCATTAACAGTTTTAAAAGGAAACATTTTGCATGTTTATTGCTGAAACATAGATTTGTATAAATTTATACCATCATTACCGTTTGCAATTACTGATCTGTATTTACACAACAGCTATCTCTAATAAAAAACACCTTTAAAGCACTGGTGCCATAGAAGTAAAGACAATAGAATATTAGAGCAGATTTTAGAACACTGTGTGTGGCTATAATTGATCTATGTTTTATCCCTCTGGAAGATTAAACAACAATGTATTCATGGCTAAAGGCGAATGTGCTCCAGGGTACATGTATTATTACAGGCTCCAATTCATTTTATTTGTTAGCCCTATTTACTCTGCTTTTTAATGTTTAGTACAACAACAATAGAACATTCACTATATTGGGGGGGTGAATGATTTTCACACTGTGATTAGATTAAAATGCTGTTGGTATGTTTGTGTTTGTTGTGCTGGCATGAGTGGATCGGATGTAGAAGTGCTGCTAAACTTTTTAAAACCTCATTATCATTGTGAGAACAAAAATAATCCACCAACCAATCATCTATATCCACAAACTGTGCAGCAACAAATGAGATACTGCCTCTGAGTTTACACCCAAAGTGAAAGTTTGAGGTTTTCTGATTATTTGAACAAAGTTAAGTAATATTATTAACAATGATATATGATACAATATAATATGAATATTAAAAATTCTTACAGTCCATTCCTAATCTTTCGTAATGTACTTCCCCATATAATAATAAAGACCTTAACAATGATAAAGACAGCTGTCTTCTCATTTGACATTAATGAAAACTTACATCTACAAAGGTCCGTTATCGGCCACTGACCCACATAGGCATCATGCTATTTTACAACCTCTATTTTTTTCAGCTCTTTCAGGTGCCATGGTTATGATTCAATGCAAAAAAATTGTACATTGTTTTCCAGTTACTCATTCAGTACATGATCAGTGATGCAAATTACCTAAATAGGTAGAGATTATATGAACAAATAGAGCGTAGTTCATGAAGGGGTTTAGATTGCAGGTTATTAGGTAAGCACAATGACATAAAGCACCAGCAAAGCATAATACAACAATTATTCCAGGACAAAAATGCTCGCCTCGTTCAGCTTGCAGTCGGTTTTGTGCCTCCTTCACTTTAGGTGAATGGTAAAATCAGCTGCTTCTCACTTCCTTTCATTCCTAATGGAAATCAATATCTGCAGCCTGATACATTGTTACAGACGAAGAAGGCGCAAGGAGCATGAAATTACTGGTAAGCAGGAGTGTATTTGAGCAACGGAACTATGTGCAGGATGTCCCTCTAGTGGATTAAATCACAAAGGTAGGCAGAACTACATGACATAGTACAAGCACAAGGTCTTTCTATGGCTAACTGCAAAACCTACTTTTTATTGGTTTTGTATGTGTTACATAAATGAAACAACACTTGTTTTCATTTTGCAGTAACTTTAGTGCGTGTTTACTTTCTATCCTTCTGGCCAGAGAACAGTTTGGACTACAACACACTCCCAACAAATGATGCTATTTTGAAGAGTTAAGGTCTATATAGATGTATAGACAAGTACATTCACACACACATTTGCACCTAGAAGCAGATACGTATTTCTATTTAGGCTGACTTAGAAATATTTGGACTCTACAAGGAAACTGGAAGTCAGGTAATACCCACTGAACCACTGTTCAAGACCTACTGACCTAAGACCCACCAAGACCAAGACCTACTGCTAATCACTACTGAATCAAAAAAATATAGCTTTATTTATGTTCTATTTATCTTTATAATGCATTCATGAGGATTTACAGTCACGCATTAACCCTTAAATCAGCTGCTGTTTACCAAGTGCTACATCAGTGCACTATGCAAAGTATTAAATAATTGTTTTCATGTAAAGCGATATAGTAAACTTTATGGTCAAGTCAATATCTTTTGACATAAAGCCTCAGAATGAAAGTACCAACAGGAGAAGAGCAAATGCTATTCAATGAAGCATTAAAACAGTAAACGCATTATCGTCCTCGCTGTTACTTTATTCCTTTGTTCTGGTTTTGGGAAAACACTTTTTATTACAAATTAACCAACGTGGCTTTTTGATATGAATGTCTTTCTCAAATTAAAACAGCGTGACTTCACATTGTGTGAGTCACAATATCAACATTTGTATGGTGCTGTCTGGCATTATATCTGCCAAATGCAAAGTGCTACTGTCTCACAAATAATTGACTCAGAAAGATGTAAGCTGTGACCGAGTAGATTTAGTAACCTTTAGTACTTTATATAATTTCCCTAAAGGAATTTGACAAAAATGTAAAGCAAACACACCCCAAGTGCATATGTTGTTTACTAAATTAAAGTAGATTTTTGGGGAAATGTGAGGTTGAGACTCACATCTATAAGATTTACAGTTTAATTGAGCCACTATTAAAGTCTTGTAATAAAACAAAATCTGTAAAATGATAGCAAAGCAAAACTTGTTATCTTGGACAGCTATCTAATTGTAGCATTCAGCTAACTGGCTATTTATTTATAGAGTTCATTTATTCATTTATTATCTTCCGCTTCATCCTATATTAGGGTCGCGGGGGGGGTGGGGGGGGGTGATTCCACATGCCCATCCAGGTGAGAACGTTTCGGGCGCTGGGCAGATACACCCAGGACAGGGCGCCAATCTATCGCTGGGCACACACTCACACACACAGACACACTCTATATGGGGCAATTTGGAGAACTCAATTGACTTGATCCATGTTTTTGGACTGTGGGAGGAAACCGGAGAACACGGAGGAAACCCACACGGACATGGGGAGAACATGGAAACTCCACCCAGATTGGGATTGGAACTGGGAATCCCTATCGCTGAGAGGAAAACATGCTAACCACTAAGCCACCGTGCCGCCTATAGAGTTCATTTCAGTTGAAAATGTTAAATCTGTTAATTGATGTATGGAAAGCATCTGCTGTTTCATAATTATGAACCGGAACCTTTTTATGGGTCATTGCATTTTATTCTGTATATAAACAAAATTTTTATACTTAAGTAAAGAAAGATTTTGCCAGTAAGCACACCAAAATTTTTTTTTAAAAAGCCTTTCTAAAATATACAATTTCTTTCTTTCAGACACTCACTTTCTATATTGACTTAAACCTCTTTACACACACACACAATAAGCAGTGACCTCCTGGACCACAGAATGCACTGAATAAAGGACGCGGCGCGAGTGACAACTGAGCATGCTGGTGATAGCACCACCGTCCTGAGACCTTGAGGACTCCAGGAGATTAAACCGATTGAAATCTCATTTGTTTCTTTTCTTTCCCTTCCTCATTCTTTTTCTTTCCCTCCAGTGGACCGCATCCTGCTCTTACGGGGTTTTTCTACACCGGACCAGCTACAGCTTCTGAGCCAGTGTGAGAGAGAATGAAGGCGGCGGGTGCTTAGATGTGCTGTGACACCAATACTAAAGCACAGGGATGCTAGCGTTCATGAGGGAGGAATAAAGAACCTTTGTTGTCCTAACAGTCTGCCGTTTCTTTAACACACATCTCCACGCAGTCAGTTCCGATCTTTCAGAGGCACAGAAAACAAATCTGCAAATCCTTAAGCGATCTGGAGCTTACCTCAGTCTGATCATTATACAACACAGCTGTACATCTGAACTGAGCTTAACTTCACCGAATCAATTTCAACTGCCCTGAAAGACATCGACCTTTTTATTCTTATGTGCCACTTTTGTATCGAAAGCATCAGTAGTTTCCCGTTCAGTATCTGGCATTTTATCTGATAAGTAGGTCTTACATATTAGCAGATGGCTTACATCAACACGGCCAAGTAATTTAGCTGCCAGAGAAACTCCTTCCAAACAGCTGCCAAATAATTATTTCAGTTCACTAAATCATTAGCATTTAACTGATGTTTTAGAAAACTGAATCCCCATGGTGTTAAAACCTCAGTATATACACTTACCTCTGTAAACCCTAGAAAAAATATTTTACTTCACACCACAAATCAGGGTCTCACCTCTTTTAAAACTATTTAAAAGTATATGACAGCAAGCCAATGAAAATGGCAGTTATAACTAATTTACTTTTATAATGAAAAAGGTTTGAATTTTAATAAAGCACACTGAAAGTGACTAAATGCTAAAAACATTAATATGAATAACCATCATTTTATATTTTTATTCATTCATTATCTCCCGCTTTATCCTCTATTAGGGTCGCGGTGGGCTTCCCCATGCCCTTCCAGTGGAGAACATCTCGGGCGCTGGGCAGATACACCCAGGACACGGTGCCAATCTATCGCTGGGCACACACTCACTCACACAGACACACTCTATATGGGGCAATTTTGAGAATTCAATTGACTTGATCCATGTTTTTGGACTGTGGGAGGAAACCGGAGAACCCGGAGGAAACCCACGCAGACACGGGGAGAACATGGAAACTCCACTCAGATGGGGATTCGAACCGGGAATCCCTAGTGCTGAGAGGCGAACGTGCTAACCACTAAGCCACAGTGCTGCCCATTTTGTATATAATAATATTAAAACTGTAATTTAATTTTGTTAATTAAAAAACTTATTTGCATCAAATTGATAATAGCCATTTTTCTGACCATCAGTTCATCTAAGAAGTTATCCAGGAAACCTGTCAATAATAATGACAGAAACTAACACCCAGCTTTTACCATGAAACTTTTAAGCAGAGCTGTCCTTACCATCCACACATGCGGGCCTGGCTCTGGTCGTGCCTGCGATTTGTCCTTTCTTGCAGGCACAGCGGGCCGTCTGTCTAGCAATGGTCCTCCGTGGCTGACTGCTGTCTCTGTCCAATGTCACAATCTCACATGTACCGGCTGCCAGCTGACCTACAAAGTACAAATGGAAATCAAATTAAAGATAATGATGATATTTAATGACATACATTATGTTGTTTACGGGATGTAAAGAGAATGTATAATTGTGTTCACTGCAAAAAAAAAAAAAAAAAAACGATAGCTTTTAATTATTAAATTAACTCGTATTTAAAAGTAATGCTGTAATCTTTCTTAATAAATTAATAATATTACAATAAATTAATACAAATGAATTATTTGTTAATATGATTTTACTATCTAGTAAATAAAAAAATTGGACTTAAAACCTCAGGACTTTTGCATGTAGTGAAAAGCCAAAACGCATGAATATTCATTAATATATAATCTAGAAACAACGGTGTATACCCTCCTTGACAGCTAATCAGTGACCTAACTGCTAATAAGCTAGCCTGCAGTTTTCAGACCAGAGTGGATTTTTACACAAGGGACTCAATTTGCATTTAAACTGTGGTTTTAAAGCCAATACTTTTAAATATATAATTGCAATTATTCAAAGTTTTTCCTCATTAGCTTCACTGGGCATGTTTAGCTTATTAGGCTAAATGTTAATGACTTTAGGCAAAATATATATTACATGCTCATTTTAAAGAACTTATTATTTAATAGGATATTAACGTAAATGAGTAAAAGAATAATGCTTCAAAAAATGACTTTACTGAAGTTGTGCAAAGGTGGAACAACAAAGTATGAAGCACCCAGTATAGTCTACACAACTACAGAACAAAATCAGCTCTGGACATTTGCCTAGAGCAATTTACTTTCATCTGGAAGAGTTCCGCTCTGTCCTTTTTATACTGTCTCGAGGCCATATTAGTCAATCATAAATGAACTACTGTATATCCATACTAATGCACTTCACCATTAAAGTAAAGCCATTGGGCTTCAGACTTTACTAAATGTCCTGTGTGCGGGCGGGTGTGCTACTGGAGGTTATAGAGGGTTCTTTCCCCACAGTCAGACATGCTAATTTTGATGGACAGCAGGGTAAGAGGTTAGATCCTATCTGGCCCAGGGCCTTAGTCGGCAATCCGGAGTTAATAATAGCCACACAGAGGTTTGACTCAGGCTAATGGAGAGCCATCAGAGACACTGCCTTACTGAGGGGTTACATTATTGAGTGAGAGGTGACATATGTTTAACCGGTTGTAAAACATGACACAGATGCTTTGAGTCTTTAAACTGATGGACCATGCAGTCAGAAAAGTTTTGCAAAAGAATGTTTTTCATTATTTATATGTGTAATCAAAAAAAATTGTTTTGTTCTGTACTGTATCTTAAAGTAAAAACGCAAACCGTTTTTTATTACTAATGCTATGTAATTAGTTGCATTGTTGCATGTGGTAATCAGTATTTGTTGGTGTTTAACAAAAACTTTATTTAATAAATACTGGAATAGAACACATTCAGTAACGGTATACCCACAGTATAATCTGTGGAGCATAAAGCACAAGTGAAAATCAATCACGTTTTAAGGATTTAATGCTATTTTGAAAGCTCATATGTGCAAATACTTCAAAATATAAAGCAATAAGGCGTGGAATCTGACAAACCCACCGCTAAGATTGCATTTCTAAACCTTTTAAACGATCTGATAATGGTTCATGCATCTCTGACGTCTTTCTATCTCAGTGTTGAGCACATTTCTGTTGGAAGGTAATCTCAAATGGAACATTGCTTTTGTTTACGTGAGTCATAACATCATGTGAACAACCTAAAAGAAAAGTTCATTTTCCCATTAAATCAAAGCGAGGCTTTCAGTGTGAACATAGCCATAGCAACTGCAGAGCTTCAGTTTCTTTCCTGTTTGCCGTATTACAACTCTGTTGTAACCATGGACCCTGCTCACTGTTGACACCTGTATGATCAGTCGCATTGTATTTCATTATGTTTTAGCATGGTGTAGTTATGTCATGTGACTGTATTTTGTCTGTGAGATTGTAAAATCACAATTTTCATTATTAGTAGTTGTATTATATGAACTAGTGATGTGTACTGTGCTGCTGGCTTACTTTTGCAAAATGTTTGGACAGGTCCTTTAACACCAAGTGAAAAAAGCCAAATGTCTCAGTCAGGAATAAAACCTGGCACAGAGAATTTTTAAATTGGACAACTTGCTGTATCGAGTAGAAGTCATGTGAGGGAACAATTGGTGTGTGTGTGTGTGTGTGTGTGTGAAAAACCTGATAAATATGTTTGACTGAGTTGTCAAAATATATGCTTAAAACGTAATTGGATGTCATTGCACTTGTGCTGTGTTCGTACGTTTGTCATGTCCAAAATCCCTAGTGTTTAAGTCAAAGCTGCAGTCAGGTGATAACGAAAGTTTATATTATCTTGCTGTGCAATGTCCAACTGTCTGTGGACTACAGTACATTCCGTGGACGTCTTCTTTACTGTGTATGTGAATATGTATGTCAAAATGGTACACTAGGTTTATGTTGGATTATTACAGCTGGGTATAATTCAGGGGGGGGGGGCAGCAATCTGGTCATTTGAGCCTGATAATACATGTCCTGCTTAAAAAGATGTCTCAGTACATACTGTTCTTTTTAGTGAAGTGGTCTACCACATCTGTGTGAATGCAAATTAATTTTACCAATCAGTGCATCACCTACATTTGGCTGTGACAGGTGCTTCATCAGCAAAAAGAGGAACAGGTCTTGTACCATGTGTCCAAAAAAAGATGGCAGCCCCATTCTGTTTATTTCAGAGTGCCTAATGTGCAAGCCAACTCGCAAATCTACCTTGCTGCAATTTATTTATTAATTTTGGAGGGAAGCTCTGCTGCATCTGCACAATTTATGAACGCCGTGGCACAGGGAGCACAGCATGCAAGCAAATCACAGTCCACAAAAAACAACCCACAAAATATTAGACATGTCCACCTGCAGTGATCAAAGATAGGTGTTGCAAAAGCCTGATCAAGCAAAAATCTGGAACACTGTAAACAACTAACAACTAAAAACTAATAAACTTTATGAACACAGACATTTTGACACCTACAGGAGATTTTGTGATACTCCCATTAAGATAAAAGCTATTTTTTAGCATATTATTTTGTCTTTTTTTTTTTTTATTTTGTAAATATTTGTCCTCATTTACTAATGATGAAGTCTCAATGAATGTACTTCATGACCATCATTACTGTTGGTAACATTTAAAATCCATTATCAATTACCATCATTTCAAAATTGAAGTTGGATGCCAGAACACAAATATTGACAGCTCATGTAGCATTTTTATTTCATTTTACATTTTTATTACATTTTATGTAAATGTTTGATTTTAGAGAAGGCATGTTAAATCAGCATGTCTCATGTCAAACCCCTGTGAGCTGATTTCCTGCTGTATAAGACAATTTCGCATTGATTTTAATCATCAGTGGCTATTAAACAAAGTTTGTCAAGAAATGTATGGAAGGAAAACAATGCAAAAGGATGTGGGTGAAAAAATGTGGAAGGAGAAACAAACAGAAGAAAAGATGGAAGTGCAAAAGGAAATGTGAAAAAGTTTAGAAGGGAGGATAAAAGAAAGAATGGAAGTGAAGTGGACAAAAGTGTAGAGGAAGGGAAGTGAGGGAAGTAAAGGTGGATGGATGATGGATGGACACTTCATTCCACCTACAACCTCACATACCCTTTTAATTGTGCATGTTTTAAATGAACAAGTTCCTCGTGCGCTTTATTTCTGTGCATCCCATTCTGAACCAAGCAAACATTTCTATTTCTGCACAATTGTAAAGGCTTTGTTTTACTCATTTTATTTATTTAACGTTGATGCTTACAGCAAGGAATTTACACACTCTGTTAGCAGTGATTGATCCCTCTCTTCTTCCCAGATCCCAGTCTGAGCCACCTGGCTAAGGAGGTGTATGTGTGCATGTTGTTAAAATTACAGCTTAGAGGTTCTTTCAGGCACATGACCCCTGAGGTGTGTGCGGATGAAGAAAAAAAATCTAATGCTAAAAGATACAGCTATGCATTTCAGACATTACAGGATGTTTTTAGGACATTTAGTTTTAAAGTCCATATAAGAGGAACTCAAAGACAATTCAAAAACACATTATTATCGTTATCTCCAGTTTCATCATTAACATGTTTTAGGGATGTTTTGGAAATCCATGCAGACGTTGAAAGAATATGCAAACTACACAGATGATTATGCCTCGTCTAATGCAATAGAATTTAGTAGAGACAATGTGAGGACAAATGTGTCCTTTTCTTTTTTTATTTTCTTTTTTTTTTTACATCAGTCAGTTCTGTCTTTTTACAATTATTTTCTAACTGCATCTTTGAGTTCAGATCAACATAATAAACTTTATTAAAACTGAACATTTATGTGGCTGTCGACAGTGAAGGCTGACAGTCACTGTTTTTTGATGTATCTTACACTAAATTAAAGTTTTATTAGAGTTCAATTTTGAATTATTTTCAGAAGCAGTGTACTACACTTCTTTTCATCTTTTTTTCTGCAGGTTTGACTTTTCTTTGCTCTGCATCACCTGCTTTTTATTTTATTTAACACCCCCCTCTCTGTTTTTCCAGATGATGGTGGATAATGACTTGTCATAAGTGCATTTGCAGAGAGGAAATAACTCCCTCGCTTGTTTTATCAGCTGTAAAAGCCACTCTTTCATTTAAAAAAAAAATTTAAAAGATTTGATAAAATCTGAAAACAAAAATAATTCATTGTTTTGAAAGAATTCTGTGTTTTCGAAATTATTCAAAAAGTATTAAATCCATGCATTTTTTTTTTTTTGTTATTTATAAATGAAGGTGGTCTTGCAGATATCGTGTGATTTAATCACTTATTTCTTTACCCTTAACACACACACCCCCTGTTTTCCATGCCCTTGTCTCATCGTTTTCTCGTCTGCCTTGGTTTTCCATCACCACAAATTGCCAGTTGACATTTTTCCATCAAGTGTACCTGTCACCAGAATGATATGGCTGATTTAAATGTATGTGAGCTGTCCACACAGACATGTATCCACTGATAAGATAAACGAGCATGTCCATGTTCATATGAGAATGGTTTAATAAATGCTCTGATTATTGACATATTAGATTTTTCTTGCACTTCTTTATTTACAGTAGAGTCAGACATATGAGAATTACATTTTTACATTTATTACCAGGGTTTAATGGATTTTCAGCCTCAGTGTGGGTGACATTAAGAGCAGTTGATTGACTTCACATTTTCAAGAGGCCCTCTTTTGGCGTTCGTCAGGCACAATATCGGCAATGCCACCTTAGTTTGGAATATAAACCTGATTTTGATGTTTATTCAATTAGTAATTTTAATAATTTATTTATGAAGTAATTAATATTTAATCGTTTGTTGTGTGTTTGTTTTTGAAATTTATATATAACACTTTAGAATTTTGTGTTTTTATCCTCTATGTAATCACTGCGAAAAGTTGTATGCCAGAAAGTTCCGATGAGATTTATGAAAAAAAAGTGTGATTCCTTTGGTGGCAGTTTTTCTTTCATTAATAAAAGGGAAAGAAAACAAAGAGTGTAATTTACAGCCCTGAGCTATAAATGAATGGGATTTACAGTGAATGAGATCTGCCAATGATTCTCATATAATTCTAGGGTTATGTTAATACAGTCACAGTATTTGGGTTTTTAAAAACTCCCTCAAGTGGCACTGCAGAGCTTCATTTAAAAGTTAGATTTGGAAAATAACAAGAAGAAAAAAAATCTGCTGCTGAATCTGTGTGTAATCTAGACAGTGTATAGTCACTTTGAGGTTTGAGTAGATTCTTTTACAGTTTTCCATTAGCCGTGGTCAGTTCCTGCTCTCTTACATTTTATTACATCATTCATGCATGCAGACGCTTAGCAACTTACAAGTATCATATCTTGTCAGATTGTCAGAGAAACAACATCGCTGGAATAACAAGGGTTAAGGGCTTTGTTCACATGACAACTCGAGCTCAAGGATCAATCCTTAAACTTTGTTATTGATAGCCCAACAAGCCTCTAACCACTGAACTCCCACATCACTTGTGTTTAATGATGAAAAAGCTGAAGGAGGATGAATCCCTCACTGAGCCTTGGTCCTCACAAGGTGTCATCATTAAGTTTAGACTAGAATAGCTGCTTTGAGTCAACATAATACTGTAAGAAAAGCTATATAATTAAAAAAAAAAAAAAACTTAAAATGTAAAACTAAATAAATGTAAGTGTTCATTATCTTTATTTGATTTTAGCACAATTGTAATAAAATAAAATTTGAGGCAAACGAATTCAATTCGCTACAACCATCTTGTTTTGTATAAATCAGCCTAATGAATTAATATGCTGAATGTACTTAAATGCATTTCTGCTCATCACATTACTGTGTCTGTAACCTTTCTGTCACCTTAAACCAGTCTGGCCATCGTCCAGCTCCATCACTTAACAACAAGGTGTTTCCTTTCACAAAAGTGCTGCTTGCTGGATGTTTTTTTTTCTTCGCACTTAATTAAACTCCACTGACTATTATACATGAAAGTATCAGGACATCTACAAGACTAAAACATGTTGAAACAAGCCTAGCTGCAATCAACAATCATGCCAAGGTCAAAATTACCAAGCTTACAGCTTTTTTTCAATGTAAGCGAGAAAAATTTCACAAGTGTACATGTTAAATTCTGTCTATACCCCCCTCCCCCTTATTTTTTCCTCAAAGTTAACCTACAAGTTATGCAGCAACAAGCTGAACTGCAGTATCATTAAGTGACCCAGATCTAAATGCCCACTTGGCAGACAATTAAACATTTCTCACTAGAGTCCAGTGGTTGTGCAGATTCTTATTCCTAGTTGAGTACAAGGATCATTAAAAAGCTTGTGATGATTGCTGTCTGAAGCTGCAGGATTTAAGACTTTGCCTTCATGATTAACTGATGATTTAACCACATGAGAGAGTAATTGTACAGGTGGTTTTAATTCAATTCAATAATTTGGTTCAGTTACAATTATTTAACAATTCAGCAGTTTGATATGAGATAAAGAAGACGTGTGTGTTGCTTTAAAAGGTCAGACAACAGTCAAAACATGACCTCTGTGCAAGATATATGCTTTGTTTTTTTTTGTTCTTGACAAAGCAACTTTAAAGATACCCTTTAAAAAAGGACCTCTGTCTCATTAGGTTTAACAGCAGCATTGCAACTTTTTCCCCAAAAGTGAAGAGTTGTACAAATGCTCAGAGAACAAGCCAAATTGTGAACTTGGGGCCCATATAGTAATTTGGCACCAGACAGAAAGATAGGAGAAGTTCGATGGCCTTTGCTTTGCTGTGTCCTAGCAGGGTAGCTTTAAATGAAGCTTTTAACAAGCCTATTCAAAGCAAGAGACAGAGATGGTGCAGCTTTCCAACACCACATATCACCATGTTACTCCAATTTCACAGTAAGGACATTGGCCTGTTAAAACCTGCACATCTGTTGTGTGGAGCAGCACACACAACTGAGCACTCTGACTATACAGAACAGAAAAAAAAAACAGCAACGTGATCATGGTCTGGGGTCAGCAATCTCCTGCCCAAAGGAGTGAGGATTTGCAGAATCAGCAAAACAGCAGTACGCAGGCATCACCAACAGTTCCAGTTGAGTTAGCACATGCCATATGTCTCACCACTCGGTCACTGGCTCTGAGATATAGTGTAGCTTCTGAAAATATCTCTAGTTAATACAGACCTAGTCTTAAAATGTCAAGACAATGCCTCTTCCAAAGTAATTTTGCTGGCTGGATTAAACTTGATTGAGTGGTCAACTAGTTCACACAGTGTTTCAGAGAGCTTAAGCATTTTTCATAGAGATTCGGTGTATAGTTTTTTTTAGATCAACTACACTCACAGCCAACCAGAGACATTGCAAATAAAAGACAAACTTATGGATATTCTACATAACACTGCTACAACATTGCCTCTTTATCTTCTTTACACTCATTATGCACCTTTATCAGTAGTCCAGAATGTTACCACTGACCTATTACTGCCCACAAACAGAACATCTCATCTGTGTTTATCTGTATTATAAAATGAAAAGCAGGTTTGTCAGATACAAGCCAAAATCTTGAGGTGGATTCAGGACGAGAATCAATTTTCACAGCATTAAGAAAAAAGATGGTAAAGCGGGAAATGGTTGTTAAAAACAGACCGGATCTCATTTACTTCACAGGACTTGCACTGTTTTTGAAGAAAAGTGTTTCCTCTCTGTTACTCGCCAGTCGATTTAGTGGACTCAGTGCAAATGTGCCTTGTAATCTATTGGTCTGTGTGTGTTTGTCCTGCTTAATGTACTGACTTTAATCAAATCTCATTATCCCCTGAAGGAAAACTACCTTCTGTCCTGCAAAGAAGAAAAAAAGAATTGGCCTATTTTCCTATCTGACCATGATTTCTCTTTAATTAATTTACTAAGACGAATGACGCTCTCCTACAGATGGGGATTTACTTTTTGGTAATAAAGACCTATTTATATCAGGTTGTTGACACAAACCAAGCACTAAGTAATCATTTCTCACAGCAGAGGGATAGGCGCTGGTTTGCCTCCTTCTTAACCCCTTCATGTTTTCCTGTGATGTAATGTTAGTGCCGTAATTACATCCACTTCCTCTCCCGAAGGATAAGGATGCAAGGGCCCATGTTGCTGGTATTTAAACGGTGAGCATTTTCATAGGTTAAAACCCCTTCTTCGAGAGTAAGCATGCCCCATTTTTCACCTCTTAAAGAAGGCCAAGCGCCTCGAGCATTGGCGATTTATCTGGGAGCAGAGGAGCTGTAATCACCCGTAGGCTGGTTCGAGGTGCATGAGGCCATTCACCAGACTTCATCAGCATGCAGTGGGTAGCATGGCCCGCTTTCAGACACTGAATGCCACCTCGAAACGGTCTGTCTTTAATCTCACTCTCATTCAGCTGGCCGAGGCCATTCGGGCTTCAGCTGGGTGATAAAGACAGCTCACTTCCTCCCCCTCCTCTTTCGCGTCCCTCACTTTGCATAGTACCCTCCTAATAACCATGCTGCTCTTATAGCAATGACATTATTAGAATAGAGCATGCTCAAATAGCAACAAACCTGCATACACTCCATCAGTGAAAGAGAAATTGAATAGTGCGGAATAAAACCCCTTACAGGTCCCGAACTCCCGGGCATGAAGCAGAGAATCCTTCAGAGAGAGATTACAAATAAAAGCAGCGCTTTAGGGTCCAGGAATTTAACACTGCACTTTATCACGCCAGTACATTTAAAAATATTTGCCATAAGCGACCTTTCTAATTACACCTTTGAAACGGTTTATAAAGGGGCAGGTTATACGATCATCACTCAGGTTTATGGCACCACAAAGTGGCATGGAATTACACCATTCCCCGCAAAAAGTAAATACTCCTACACCTCAGTCATATGCTGATTCTTTGTTTTGTAGCGAGTGTTTGCATGTTTTAAGGTTTCTCACATGAATTTCATTCCACTGTTCTTACTTACAGTATACATTCAACAAGCTACAAATACTGCGCAAAGTAGATATTAAATACAAAATAAAAATTCAACTTTACATTTTGCTTACTTTGGTATTTCACTCTGTTTTATGCTTGAGTACTAAACCACCAAAAAGAACTGGTTTACTGTATTTTATTCAGAGTTCACAGATATCAGAGGTATACAATTTATTAAATGTTCTTTATTTTTTTTTATGACATGTCATCAGTCTAGCCACTATTTCCATCCTAAGGCAACGTATCCCTGCACCAATCATCCTTCATGAACCATTTCCCAAATCTGTCTGTGTCTTTTCCAGCCTTCTTCAATTAGCCTCGCCTTGCAGCTTTAATAATCCCAGCAATGACGAACGCAATGACGATGACGAACACACTCGGTACAACATGTCTGAACATTTGGTTCATCTTCCAAATCCCAGTCCAAGTGTGACATTAGTTTGGGATTATTACAGGTTTTTAATCGAGATTCTACAATATTGTGTTTAAGATTCAATAGTGGAATATGTTAAAACTGTAGTAGATACCCATATATTGAAATAGCTTTATTCATATTTATTAACACTGACAGTATGTGCTGACAATAGTACATAAAAAAGGGGCTTTAGAGGTGGAGAGGGAGTGGCAGAGACCTGGGAATTGCCACTGTTTTTAAGTCCACTCTCTTCAATATCCCAACCTGCTGCAGCTTGTTGTGATGCAGTTAAGTGTTTATTTGGAATTTGTGTTGCTCTGCAGACATAGTATAGTTAAAATGGTTGGTGGTAGTATGAAATGGTTAAAGACCATTAGGACAAAAAGCGCAGTGTTTTATTATTCTAGTTTATTATTCAATTCAGTACTTTATACCAGTTTATTATTCAAACAAATCTAATCTCAAATCAGGCCAAAGAAATTTAGAATTTAGAGACCACCCCTCATTACGGTTCATACCTCTTCACTTAAAAGCCCGAGATCAGTCAGTGTCACTTTGCTCCCTGTGCAATAGACACAGCAAATTAGCTAGCACAGCAAATGTCCTGTGTAGGATGGATAACGCCTTAAGTCTCTATTTGTGTGTATTTTGCATGTTCTCTTCATGTTTAAAGCCAAACTGATGGGTGAATATTTTCTCTTTATACAAGCACACGCGTGCCCAGTGTGTGTACATCACCATGTGATATGCACTTGCAAGCGCTTTATTCAGAAAGCAGATGATTTCAAATCATTTTCCTTTCTAAAGTGAAAATGTAACGGTGTGGACGTAACCTGACTCTGCAAGCCACCGTGGCAGTAATAAAAGATGCAGGTTATATTTCAGTTCTATGCTTCAGACAGCCTTTGGGTGGCCATTTGCTCATGAATACTTAGCGCCTTCATGAATATGCATGTGTGCTTTAGAGCAGGGGTATTGATGCTGAGTTTTATGACTTTGCATGAAACATAATTATATACAAGACACATGACATCCACGGGTATCAAAACCAAATGCTAAAATATTCATCAACGGTGCTCTGTTCTGTTACAGCTTCGTGATTGCTGTGATTCATCCCGTCAAGTAATTAATATATGCTGAATTCTGACCAATAAATTACATCATCTTTTAGATTTAATTAAAACTGCAAATTTGAATGTAAATTCAAATGATAAACTCTCTAAATGTGGTTAAGCAGATTTGCAAACTGCGCATTGAGGGTTTTTTTTCCAAATACAGACCCACAAACCTCATCCCAACAAATCCAATTATGTGGCTGCATCACAATTTATGAAATCATGCAGACAAACGTCTACAGCTTCAGGTAATGTTCAAAAACATTAAAATGGGAAAATGTGAACATAAGTGTGACTTGGTTTCCAGGCAGGTTGCTTTAATTATTTGCAAAATGCATTTTCCTGGAAGTTTACAAACAACAGGCTTCTTATGTTCCAATTATGTTTGATATATATGTCTTATATGTGGAAACACCCAGTAAGAATAGAATGGTTACAAATAATAACTCCAATACAGCAGAAATCTTTTACCTTTTACTTCTGCCAGAGAGATGCAAGAGACAAATGTTAAATTAGATCTTAACAAACCAAACTGTAAGACATTTGCTGTGACAAATGTGAGATTATGATAAGACATTTTAAGTATTCAAGACAGCAGAATATATAAAGATAATAAAGGAATATTTATGGTAACATTTAAGAGATAGTCAAAAGCCAGTATGATGCTGAAATAGCAATTAGCTTGCAGTAAACTCTAAGGTGAACTTTAAAACTCACCACCAAAGTCTTTCAAAGTCAAACACGGTATATGGTGTGTTGTCCTAAGTATTGCATCACTAATTTTATTGGTTTGCTGCAATATTTTCTTGTCAATGTCCACATTTATAAAAAAGAAATAAATCTAAGGGTTTTTTTGAATGATTTTGCTATTACACCTGAAAAATAAATACATATAATGATATTGGAAAATAAAGGTCACAGTAAAGAAGCTTTTTTTTTTTATAACAATGATTCCACTTTCCTTTTAAATATCACTATTACCTAAAACATATTTTATTCATCACATTAATAACAAAGCAACTGGCAATTTTATGAAATACACAGCACAATAAGATATAGAACAGGCTATAAACTGTGTTATAGCTAAATCTAAAAATGGGATGCCAAAATGTAATAGCTCCCATCGTGGGCATTAAAGATCGTAAGCTGTATTAAAGAATTATGATGGCATCCACTGTGAAATGAAATTTAAATGCATCTGTGGTATAGTGCTCTATTAGTTAGTCGGTTTTGCTATTAAATGCTTTGGCCTCTGTTCCAGATCAAAACAACAGCTATATTGTATCTGTTTGAGTTCCTATTTTGGTTTATAGCTGCATTTAATGGTCAGTTATTTGGCAAATGACTGAAGATGTTCGAGTATGAAAGTGAACAAGGAGAAGCAACAGCTGAACAGAGCAATTCTGGCCATTACAGGAACAGGATTGCAATTTTATTCCATTACCTTTTGTCAGTCCAAAATATCTTGCCGCTTGTGTAATTCGCAAGAATAGTTTCCACTGGATTTGCTGCTGAAAGTGCTTATAGTATAGGACACATTTTTGAGGGGTATGACATAAAAAGGAAAATTATTGTAACTATTGCTGCCATTCATATAGATCCTATACACACACACATTAGAAATGTAACATATAAGGTACATTTGAATTATATATATATATATATATATATATATATATATATATATATATATATATATATACACATACATACATACATACATACATACACACACACACACGTATATACCTTCTATGTTATGAATATTTAATCATAGGGTGATACCTATATGGATGAACTTAAATTAAAAATTGACCATAGTATATTAACCTAAAGATACTCTAAATGTTAGCTATTTTAATTTAATTTAAGTTAATTTTATTTTATTATTATTATTATTATTATTATTATTATTATTACTACTACTACAATCAACATAGTTTTCAGGTTCGTACAAGTACACATCACTCATTATAAAAAAAATCTGACATTTCCATGCATGACATTTACACAGATTTCTAAACATGCCTACTGGCTTGCCTATGCCATAGTTCCCTAAATTCATCATATCAGGAAATTGGTTTTTCAAAGGGTCTTGTGTGTGATTCATATCTGTGTGTGCATGGGAAGGTGGTGTTTGTGAATGTGTATGTGTGGATGTGTCTGTCTGTATGGCCTATTCTGTTTTGTGGCTTCAACTATGACCATCTCCCTGCTAACACCCAGCGCCTGGCCCATCTTTTAGCTTTAGCTTGATAACAGACAGCTTCCAGCGTCCACATTTAGTCATGATAAAGCTAATGGAACCGGCGACAGCAGCATTTTTCAAGGACACCTGCTTGCTACCCAGGTAGCAGCACATACTCCGAATCTGCACAAGTCTTTATGTTCTCTCTACTGTGCACGGGCCTTTTGGGGAAAACGTGCAGAAGTGTATGTCGGGGAGTAAATCTGGGCCCAAGCAGTCGGGCACAGCAGTGTTACACCTCCCCTGGTGGAGGTGCTTGGGCTCAGATAAACACACTGTTTATCAGTGCTGGGTTTAATGTGTGTTCTCTGTGGTGCTGGCTGGCTGCTGTTCAATAATGTATTGTAATAAGTCTTTTATATGACTGTATAGCTGGGTTTTCTTTCCATTTTTTTTTTATATTCATTTTTTTGGTTTTTATTCTCAATCCGCCTTCTAACCAAGTCCATGTTGTGTACTTACCAAACGCACAATCATAACATTACTCAGTGACATCAAGACTCATAATGCTTGAAAATTTAATTGCTTGGATTTAAATAAAAGATAACTAAAGGTTATAATGATTTAAGTAATTCAACTTTTTCTTTACTGTTCTTTGTGATTATATTCAGATTAAAACAATTAAATATCAACTACTGATGTCAAAGCACTTTCTATAGTTGCATTTAAAGCTCAATCTGGTTTAAAGTCTAGTTTTATTGACTTTGTTTAACATTTATTTTGTGTTCTACATTACATTTTACTTTTTATTTGCTGGTTTAAAATAGAAATCTATCATTTTTATTTCTGTGTCATTCTGCCTTTACAGCTGCAGCCACAAAAATGCCATTTGGTGTATTTAAAGAAACAGTCATCTAAGGACCTGTTAAGACACCTGTCCTCCAGTCTCAGGTGTGCTTCTATATTTGTGGAGTTGTACTTTTGAGGTCTCAGCTTCTTCTGTCCCAATTATCTCTTTTTTCAGAAGGGAGTAAAAACATTTGTTCTGTTAAGTCATATTTTTACAATTTTGTTTTCATTCCAGTTTTATCTTTGGCATTAATCAATATTAAAATACTAAAATTATTGATCTATCCAATGGAAAAAAAAAACAAAAACACCAACATTTTGATTCCAATGGTTTGTAATGGGATGCACACATTTTGGCCATTTAGTGGGGGGTTATCAATAAGTAGGTACCTAATAAACAATATTTATAATAACAATATAGCATTTACAATGTAGTATTTAATATTTACAACTACTGTACAATACAAATACATACAAAAACAGTATTTTTAAAATGTTGCTATTTAGCATATATTTATATTTTCTCTTTTTATAACCAGGCAGCAGGAAATTGTCGTTGGTGAAATGTCACAAATCCGCTGTGTAAATGTGTTGTGTAACGCAGTGTGCTTTAAATGTAATGAGGCCATTAAAAGGTTTTTGAACTTAAGATGAGGTTGCCCTACTAAAACCTGTGGCATGTGTTGGCCTCGGTCTGTCAATCACTGCTGCAGAGACGGAGAGACGTAGGAGGTTTTAAGCTTTTAGACTGTAGATAGACTGTTCTTTAAGTGTAGATTAATTTGCTTTGTCCTTTTCTCTACTATATTTAGTGAAGGTTTCGCAGACACTTCCTAAAGGGTACAATAGCAAGTCTGTCACCGTGCATGAAATCTTAAATAGTAATAGTTCAGTTCTCACTGGTCCTAAGACATAAAAGAGGAATAAATGGCAAAGCAAGGGTAATTTAAATATTGTGGTTCTTTATATTGTGCTTTTATTATATTTTAATAGGAAAACATCAATACAGCAACCAGTATTGTGCATCCATCAGATACCATGCTTTTGTACTTAGACAATGGCACCAGTACTACTTTATATTTTCATTTCAGTAGAGTTAAAGATTAAAGTTTTTTTTATAAAATAAAATAAAAATAATAATAATAAAAAATAAAAAAAACACATAGTATAATGACAAGGCTGTATGTATCAGAAAATAAGAAACAACTGCCAAAAATAAGTCTTAGTAATTGTCACTAGTAATGTTGGTCCCCATATTAGGACCCACCTGTTAGTACTTTTGCTTAATTTGACAAAGTGGTATTAATGGATCACTATATTTTATTATGTATCTGATTGAGAATATGTTACCCTCCTGACAATTACAAAATAATTTTAACCACTGGTGTCCAAGCTTAAAACTGTGCTGGTGCCTGCTGTGTTGCCCTTTTTAAAACCATTTAATGCCTACAGTACTTCACCTGATTATTTAAACACAGCAGGTGATTAAATTATAAAGATTATTTAAAGTTAAAGTTGTATTTTACATTGTTACTTTCTTGTATGCTCAGTTTTTTTGTGCATTTTTCCCCTCACCAAAAAGTCTTTGTTCTACTATGTAAAAAAAAAAAATAGAACTAAGCATAAATAATGAAACCATCATAAATCATAAGCTATTTGTACAAACACATATGACACGGAAAGTTAATTATAAAGCAACATTCTTTTTCTTCTTATATTTAAATAGAATGCAAACACACAGACACAACAGCAGCAAACATCCAAATGCATTATGTTATATATCTGAATTAACTCTAATCTAAAGTACTGCTGGAATAAAGAATAAAAAATGATAAATTGTCTGGCAAAATACATGTAGTTAAAGCTTAACATTAAAAAAACTCTACAAAAGATGGCTGTGTAATTCAGGTCAAGAAAATAATGTTTTTTCCACTCAAAAGACTAGCATATAAAACCTTATATTAAACTGCACAGTTTGTCTTAATTGTCGATGCGTTTTTCATGTTTTTATCTATTGGCCCTTCTTGTGTTTGTTAAACGGCATTAGAAAATGATCAGAGAGTTCATGAATAAGTCTTTAACCAGGCCCTGTAGTTCAAATTACACACTTCAGGCTTGTAGTAAAAGCTGCATTATAGGATCATTTGTATTCAGTGCACATGTTTCCAATGCGGCCGCTGCTACGGGAACAAGAGAGGAAACATGCTACTCTGTATTTCCACAGAAACTGGGGATATGTCAGCATTGCCCCCTTTCCACCTTCCTTATGTTGTTGCTGTCTCCACTTTCCTTGTTTCTCTCCTTATCTCTCTGTGCTTCATGTCTTCTAGCCCACAACACACACACACCCTGCCCTTTGTTTCTCACAAAGAAGTATATTATGGATGCTTCATACAGCAGGACTGATTAAATGGACATCAATTTTAAATATGTCTTTATGAACCCCCACCCCCACCCCCACCCAAGTGTAGCCCCGCACTGTCCACAGTGTCTTGTATATTTAAGCTGTTGTTCTTGGGTTGTTTTTTTTTTTTTAATGTCACACAACTAATAGACCACAGTACATCGCAACAGCAGATGGGCCATTGTCATATGCCTATTGGTTTTGGAAAAGCTGGAACCCTTGCTGTGGAGTAGATGGAGCACATATCTTGGTTGTCAGACCTCTGGAATGAAATCAATGACATATTTTTTATTTTTGGTGAGTGAGTGAGTGAGTGAGGGACGACTCTATCATATTTAATGACAAAAGCAAAATACATTTTCATTCATATTTCAGTTTGTTTCATGTGTTATCACCTGTATGCTTACCTTTATTTCTAATCCAAACATTAAAATTACTCTGCAATGCTTATTAAATCAGGCCCTGCATTTAAACATATTTTACCTAAATTGACTTTTTCAAATAACAGCTCAGATTTTTTTAAAAGCTTCAGAAATGCTGCCCCAGGACATTACAGAACGTTTTGAATGCATATGCTACCTTTAAAAACAGCTTTCTTGATGTATGATTTAAATTGATATACTGCCAGGTAATCTCCAGCATAGTAAGAATGAATAAAAGATCTGTCTCTCTAACTCAACTCATATGCATGACTCCTTTTTGATACATATTCCTTCCATTACAGTTTCATAATGATTGATTTCCATGGCAACTACCAAAAATGACAGTTTTCACAGAGCATTCACACAGTGTTCATGTAATACATATACAAGAGCCCATTAGGATAAGCAAGCATTTAACTTATCCATGTAACTAGTCAATGAGTCCATCACCACAGCCTGCATTAATCAAGGTTGATGGACAAGTGAAGCTCTGCAAGCAAGCCAACTTCATGAACCAGCATTGCCAATTAGAACATTCAGGCCTGACAGCGCCGACTGGATCGATTAGTCTAACAATTAAGCTCCATTTTCTTCACTACCTAGCGACGGATGGCTCGGTGACACAGATCGTTACTTTTATTTTGTACTTTTTATTCATTCTTTTTTTACAAACATAAGTTGGAGACACTAACAGCCCCCTGATTGAATTGCTTGTAAACTAGGAAAGACTTTGTGATTTACATTCTAAAAATATTGACCATGAAAAGTCTATATAAAGAATGATTGTAAACCGACTTAAACAGTTTAATTTAAATTCGTCTATTACAAACAAGTTGTCTTACTGTCATCTTTCTGTCTCTGTGTGATGGGGTCATAATATAGGTGTGATGGACTTGGGAAATGAGTAGCAGCTGTTTGTTACTTTGTATTTCATCTATCTGTCTGTCTGCGTCTTGATGGGCTGTCGGTGGAAGCAGTGTTGCGTGAACTGAAATTCGGGTTAAACGAAGTTGCTCGGAGGGTTTATCTGCTCATCAGGCCTGGGTCAGTATGAAGCCATGCCAGACACAAGCCCAATAAGGTTGTGATTTTAAACCAAGACCTCAGAGACATTCAGGGGGTCCATTTTGTTCTATTCTGGTTTCTGGTACTTCTAAACCAAGCAATCAAGAATCCTGAGTACCTGGCTCAGGTGTGTGATAGCGTGAGTATGTGGATACAGCCTCCCTTAGGACAGAAGTGGGAAACACTCATCTAAGGAGGCTTACAAAGCAGGGACGAGGCTGGAATGAGGATTTGCTCCAGGGAAAAGAAACGAGTCAGGGTTTTTGTTATATATATATATATATTTGCCTGCTTGGCTCTGTTTGTTAACTTCAATTCCTTTGTGTATGGTTTCATCAATGGATTAACTGGAACATTCAATTGGATAAGACTTTCTTAAAACAGCTAGCTGTGAAAATGCAACTATACCACAGAAGAAAAAGTTGATAAAGCTAGACACTAATATAAAGCTTAGGGGTAATGAGATTCAGTAAGGAAACCCATTATTTAGTGGTTACCTTTGGAACTCAGGCTTTGAGCCGGCCGATATGAATGTCTCACAGCCACACAATTATTCCAAAGAGTTCATCTTATTGTCAACATTGCAGCACACATGATACACAAATCCATCTGGATGGGACCGGTTATCATGTATATCTCTTTGGATGCATCTTTATGCAACGATGGGATTTTACAACACACAGTAGTGATTGAGAAAAACAGACACACCATCTTATATCCAGGTGTGTGTTTACAACCTGACCTCACTGCCCAGCCTAGGGCTTGAATATGCGTTAATGTATGCTTGAAATAAACTTCTCTGACAAGCCCTCCATGCCGCACCACCCCCCCAACCCCCCAGTTTGTTCTTTTCCTCTGATTTAAACAAGGACATTTCCTCCTGCATCCCACAAGTCTTTCTTCGAGCAAATTGGCTGTGGTATTATCCTTGGGCTTATGTAGGTACATAAAGTATAATTTATTGTCTGTTCAGCAACCTAAATTTGCAAGCCTGGCATATTTCATTTGCCCCATAAATATCAGTATTTAGATATGAGATGCATTCTTCCACAGTTTTTTCCCATACTGTGTGGCACAGATACCTCACTGTTTTACTCATTTTCCAGCTGTGTGTGGGTTTGCATTAGCCTGAGTTGAGACTATTTTGGTATCATTAAATGCCTGGGGACCAGGATGTGTGTGCCTGGTTGTGTACCTATGTATACACACACATAGGTTGGCAGCAGTGCCCTTAAAAAACATTTGTATGTGCTTTAATCCAATACAGCACCTAACCAAATAATCCTATAATCCGATGGTGATCTAATATTCACATAGAAACATCACTATTTTATATCATATTTAAAAGGCAATATTTAGGATATTACAAAGCCCCCTGAATTTCAGCTATATAAATGGGTTATTTGTGCACATGTTTGCATACATTAGGGACATAACCATATTTAGACCAGAATCTTGTGTTTGCATTAAAAGAAATGACAAATTAGCAATATTGTAATAACAAACATTAGGTTTTTAGATGATGATCCATATACAGTGGGTTGCAAAAGTATTCATACCCCTTGAACTTTGCCATATTTTGTCACATTACAACCACAAACATAAATATATTTCACTGGAATTTAAATGTGAAAGACCAACACAAAGTGGTATACAATTGTGAAGTGGAATGAAAGTTATACATGAATCAACAATTTTTTTACAAATAAAAAACTGAAAAGTGCGATGTGCAAAATTATTCAGCCCCCTTTTCCCTGAGTGCAACCAATTGCATTCAGAAGTTGCCTGATGACTGCTAATGACTTAAAAGGGTCCACCTGTGTGTATTCTAATCTCAGTACAAATACAGCTGCTCTGTGACGGCNGGGGGGCTGAATAATTTTGCACATCGCACTTTTCAGTTTTTTATTTGTAAAAAAATTGTTGATTCATGTATAACTTTCATTCCACTTCACAATTGTATACCACTTTGTGTTGGTCTTTCACATTAAATTCCAGTGAAATATATTTATGTTTGTGGTTGTAATGTGACAAAATATGGCAAAGTTCAAGGGGTATGAATACTTTTGCAACCCACTGTAAGTGCAGTAAGTGGTGTTCAAGCCTAGCCCAGCACCTACTGTGTTGACATACCTTGTACAGGTTACCAGCTCATTGAACACACACACACGGACATTTTAGTAGAGTAGCAGCAAGTGACTTATCAGTACTTGCTTCTCATTCCTCGTATGGATTTTCCTGCTCGTCTGAAGGTGGCCACACTACTAACATACTTGTTTGTAAGCACAGAAAAATCTAAACAGTTCACACAAGCAGTTTGTCAGCTCTTTTGATCCTGGATCAGTGTCAGAGAGTCTCATCCATGGCTGCACATCACTGTTACATTAAAGTCCTGCTAGACCCTTAACTGTACTTCACTAGACTTAAAAGATAGCTATAGGACTGCTCAGCCTATCTGCATCTTACCACTCTTAGTTTTCGAGGTTTCACACTGAATTGGTTTTACATTTGGGTAAAACAGTATAATGATACTAGAGGTTTCATAGTAAAGTCAATATGGATAAAAGAAGAACATGCACGCAAAACACCCACAACAACGAATTGGACATTAAATCGTTCTTAAGTGTTATTTAGTGCTTTACTTAGGTAAAAGAAAAACATAATTACATATCTGTTATTCATTAAAAAAAAATCTAGAAATTCAATAAAACCTATTCTGATGCTCTGTGATATTTTTTAGTTTATTTGTAGTAGGGTTAGTGTGCTGATACTGTATGACATGCTGATACTTTTTTTTTTTTTTTTTTTTACCAGCGGAACCTAAAATAACGCATGAAAGGTGAATGTTAGCACCAAACCTCAGTACTAAATAAATAACAAACACTCCGTTCAATTGAATTTCCATTAGCACGGCTTCATGATTTAAATCAAGATGTTCTTATCCCTGTCACACTGTAGCCTGAAAGAGCATTCCAGTGTTTCCTCTGCCATTGACATACTCATAAACACAAACATAAATTGACATGTAAGTGTGATAGTAAAGGCTGCAGTAAAGCGTCAATCTCCACGTCAGGAGCAGCAGTGGAACAACAATTGGGCTAGTTGCCAGCCACAAAGGGTGGAGCCTACGTACAAGCCCAGTGTTAACTAATGAACAAACATTTTGTGCATGTTGAATGATAATTATTTAACATGTCCTGAACTACACTCGTCTATAAGAAATCAAAAAGTACAACTTTTAATTTTCATTTTCATTAAGCAAAGGGTTTTCGGGGTCAATAAATGTATACACACATCAGCATGCAATATTTTTGCAATACAAACTAACTTAGTAGATTGATATCGATTTCAAAAAGTTAGCATTAAGTCATGTTTTTTGCATTTGTATAAGTTGCTTAAATTGATCGCCATGAACATTCAGACAGAATTTGGCTGTGTGCTGCACAAACATCATTAATTCCAGTGTCCATAGGGGCTGCTTTGCATGACATTTCGGTTTCTTTCTATAGTTCAGTCAATGCAGTGATTGTTATATTAATCTATAAGTAATATAGATTTGGAGATCTTTGCATATGTAATTAAAATGTAATATAATTTATATCTTATCTGATGTTTTGATGCACATCATTGTCCAAATACATACTAAATCCTCAAAAAGTTAAGATTTTATGATATTGTTACCTCATTGTGTTAATGGGCTCTTTACTTTCAGAGTAACGAGTGGTAGATTGTTTACTATACAGTAAAACAGCATCAGACCATTAAACTGAGGGTTTTTCAAGGACTGATACAGATTTGTAGTGTTGCATCATGACAGTTTTTTGACAATATCTTTTTCTGTTACATCCCGCAATCTCACAAACTGAAATACTCCCATATCACAAAAAGCTGCTTTTCTTTTTCTGGAACTAAATTGTCCAGTTTTATGGCTTCTGGCTTAGCACAGTTTTTTCACACTATAAATGTAACTTTTGGGGGGGGGGTATTTGTTTCATGCGTTGTGTTGATGGCTGTGTACGCAGTGGCCTTGGGTCAATTTGATTGGCGAGCATGACTTCATCCATCAAATCAAAAGCGCCACCCCACAAATATGTCCCATAAGGATTTGACCATTTTACAAAAAATTAAAAAATAAATTCCTTTGAATGGGTATTATGTTGAGGCTCATGATTGATTGCAGGAATATATAATAATATATGAATAATTTAGTTTAAGAGTTAAAATTATTAGGGTATTTTTTTGCTCCCCCTGTTTATTATTGAGTCATTACGTGTCTGTTACTGCGATAACCTAGTTTCAGGGCAGTTCTCTCTCCTTTGCCACTCATTCTCATTATATGGCTCTTTGCTTTTTATAAACAAATACATGCAACTATGAAGTAATTGCTTTTGTAAGTATTGCACCGGCGCACAGTAGGTAATAGATTTAGTGGAATGCCTCTGTGGTTTTTGTCTGAATACTTAATTTGGCTGTGTAAACTTTCTATCTGGGACTTATTGAATGACTGTTTGGTCATTTGAGAACCAACATGCCTTCAAATGAGCAAATTACATTGGAGGCATTGTGTGAAACCGTGGTGGAATTTCATTTGCTCATATTTGGTTGGAAAACATCTGATTACATTCAGTGCGCATCATAGATCATGCAGCAGCTGGCACCTGTGCCACAATGTTTTGCCTGACCATTATGATGAGTAATGAAATTAGAAGCAAATGAATGTGTACATTGTAGAAAGTTGTTTTAATGCTGTGGAATGGTAGATTCTGCAATCTACATTTTGCCATGTGTGGCTTCAGGATAAAATTGTTACACATGCAATTTATTCGGGGATGTGAAACTAAAGGAATGCGACATTCCCCGTTATAAGATATTTATTAAATGCCATCACCCCTAATTCCATTTCAATTGAAAATAAGAATAGCAATTGGAGACGAAGGGAGGCTACTGTTTAGTTCCAAATCAGCTGTTGGAAACAAAGAGCCTATTTAAATTGCTTCAGACGTAGACTGGTGACCAAAACAAAAGCTAAGACAGTCCTGGGTTTATTACAATAATGTCTGCGTCATACAAGGGTCTAATACACACCTCCATGCGGTGACATTACAGTTGTGACAAATTGCTTTGTAAAGGGGAGTCATGAATCTCTCAAGATTCT
This sequence comes from Corydoras maculifer, assembly GCA_019802435.1. NCBI lineage: Eukaryota > Metazoa > Chordata > Actinopteri > Siluriformes > Callichthyidae > Corydoras > Corydoras maculifer. The sequence continues at coordinate 2,377,012 of JAFMOD010000670.1, forward strand.
GTCAGGGATGATTGAGCAACAAGTCTGGAGTATTTATGTGATAAGTATAAACTGATGGTTTGTCTCCCACTTTACAGATGCAACCCAGATGTAGCAACACCCCGAATACCTCCTGCCGTGAATTAATGAGCCAGTTAGCAGTATTTAAGGCCCAGTCATCTGAAACAAATGCACCACTGTGGATCAAACTAATACATAATGGCAGGACTTTATTTTTGGCTGTTGGGTGTTGCTGTTGTTTTTAGAAGTCAACAGACAGGTGGATATCTGATTGGCCACGGCAAAATTTCCTAATTATCTGGGGTCGGGACCAGCACCACAGGTGCACTAATAAAACAAAGTGTGCATTGACAATAATATACCGTCAATGAGGAGGACATACAGAGTTCACACTGAAAGGAACCAGAGACCAGCTAGTTTTAAGGCATACCATACAGCTTTTATCATGTCAATAACTTTAAATTTATAGCATAACTATAGTGGTTATAACGTAAAAAACTCAATTCATTAAGTAAACCTACAGTATTCTCATCTTAAGATATAAAATATAAAATAAGATCCTGCATTTCGATAAAGTCCTTATTATTATTTTAGATCATTCCCTTATTTGATGTACTGCATGTATTTCTTGTCCCAGCATTCCTTAACAGAAATATTTTTTTTAAATATAGATATTAAGGATCTACAATAAAGGACATTACATTTCATCATAATGTCTCTACATAAATACTCTTTTTTTCAGACACTTTATAAAAAAGTGACTTACAATTATTCCAGCTGGATGGGTGGGTCAGAGAATGAGGGTCAGGGATGATATCGCAACCATGAAGCATTAACAGTTTAGGGGTCACATTGACCACTAGTTTTGGTGGAGTCAGGGTTTGAGCCTCCAACCATCACACCGTAACCACTAAGTGACCCCATGCTCTGTGACTGTTCTGATAGCATAAAGTTACTGCAACTGCACTTATTTGATCTAACTAATCTTCACTTAGTGCAATTCAGTACAGATAAGTAAACTTACTCTCACACTGTGTGTTGAAGGAGACATCATTCACTATTTTAAAATACTTTAATGCAAATGATTTTCAACTCTGTCTCTAGCCACCAAGTAAACAACTAAATTACCTTAATCTTATTACTGGAGGGTGACAACCATCAAACCAGAAACCGGGGAGAAGTGAAAATCAGGTTAGTATTAAAATGTTCTGTTATGAACTCCACTCCTGTTTACTGTTATACAGTAATTGTACATTATTGAAGTAACGTTACCGTTAACTTTCTTTACAAACTACCAGGCCGAATGAAAACAACTGCTAACCAAAAGCAGCAAAATAATCCACACTAATCTCAGTCTGCACATTTTCTGCTTCTAATTGATGATGTAATCACATTTGGCTTCCACTGCTCTGTTGTTTCTTTGATGGCAATGACCTCAAAATTTGCACATTCTGAAGCATATTTGTGTTTTAATGGTCTGAATTCTACTTTTTGTTATTCAACAGTAACAAATTTGGATTTCAGAAGAATGACAGCAACTATGATGATCAAAGTTTTGTATTCTAGGTCTCAACATCCCAATTTGTTATTTATTAATATTTTTTTCTGTTTTCAAACATTACTCATGTCCTACATAAAATACTCATGATATATAAAATACATATAATGTAAATCTTATAGCAGAATGCTGAATATAAGGCATCCATGGAATACACAGAAAAAGATGCAAGTGCACACATCTAAAGATCCCAAAAGCCCTAATGTTGAATGCGATTGCTGTGGTTTTGACGGATGGTTAGATTGACTGGCACTGCATGTGTTGCCTATGTGTTTCAATTAATGATCAGTGACCTGCCCTTTAACGGCCCACTTTATTATTTTTTCATGTTTCAGTTCTCAAGAACTCGTGTGTCATCCATGAAATTCTTGTGATGTATCCAAGACACATCATGTAAATCCTATTGTGGAATATGGATCCTCAGTCATCCGAAGAATATACAGCAAGAGATGTAACTGCATACATCCAAAGATTCAGTTAAAAGCAATATCTGTAGTCTTGACTTGTGGTTAGATTGATTGGCACTGCACTATGTTGCCCACTCAATAAAAAAAGTTAAATTGCAGTATTTTTAAGCAAAAGTGACAAAGATTTTTAAGACTCCTTTGTTCATGACAATAAGTCCTAGGACTTTCCTGTCCCCTAGAAAATGGGGGCATTATGCCGCAGAAGCACTTATTCACACTCAACAATCAGTCATTTAAAATGCCATTTGAAATAAATGGAACCATTTGTAAAGGAATATATAGAATGGTAAAAAGAAGTAGTGATGACTGTTTTTTTCTTTCCAAAGCTGTGCTTCATCGAGCTTTTTCACTGTGTGTGATGTATCTGAGCACATACCGTATCATGGCCAATGACCTTGGCCAGCCAGACAAAGCGAATATGCTCTCTTCTTCTTGCCTCATTTGCTTCGAAATAGATTTTCATGAAGACATTATTTTAAATCACAAAATAAAATATATATATATTAACAGCCAATAAAAACAAAGTACAAGAGATATGGCCAAACGCAAAAGTCAAAATCTTTAAAAAAAAATTCAAATCCTATCCATAAATAGAAATATATAAAAAGAGCTGTAAAAGTTTTTTTATTTTGAAAATTTTTTACCTTGGCCTCCATTTTACTAGTCACTTTTGCAGGTAAGGTCGATGACTTCTGTTGCTCAGTGACAGTAAATCCCTGACATACCTATACCTATGACCTTATCACTCTGTATTTTCGTCCTTATGCCCTCTTTCCTTTACTGGATAGACTTGTAAGTATCAGGTCAAACCTTCAGAGAAATACGTGCACTGTGTGTGCAACCACTAAGAAATAGAAATATTCCTACAGCTCACTTCCAACCCAGCAAAGCCTGCAGACATGGATTTCCTTTGCATTTCCACAAAGCCTCATATATACTCATGCAATCTCCTGAATCTTTAAACACAGTTGACCTGCACTTTCATATTAAGACTGTATTGAGATAAAAAAACAAAGCCACAAACCACAATCACCAGCAGTGAATCATTTACTATTGACCTTAAATCCCATCTACATCTATTTATCTTCCTTCACTGGGTGACACACACACACACACACACACACACACACCAATGCCAAAAAAGTAAGAGCAGGGCACATTATTACCCTGTTGCTAATAAGGTAGAAGTAATTGTTCTGGGATGTATAAAGCAAAATGGGACCAAATGTCATCTCTGAAACACGTAGAAACTAATCTGAAAAAAGCTTAATTGAATTTGTTTACATTTGTTTAATTACAGGAAACCACAGACAAAATTACATGTTATTAAACTTTTTTTTTCATATCATTAAACCTATTTTCATTTTCACAGTCAGGAGGTACATTGTTGCTGGGGAAAAGTGAGGCAAACTGTGTGCATGTGCCTTGTTTTCTATTAAGGCAAACTATAATCTGCCCCTGGGTAACTGCAAATAACTGATACACATAAATTCTATATCTCTTGACTGATGCTTTGGGGGTAAATCATATAAAACAATATGTGACCCAAACAGCACATCTAGCTTCGTGTCTGAATGTACCATTTGTAAACCGTGCATCATATGAGTGTGTTATCAAACTGTCTGCACGTACCGGATTGTACATTTGTTTTTAATGAGTTATTAAGGAAAATATGCAGTTAAAACATGTCCTTTGATTAATCGCAGGCTTTAAATCGAATCTCAGTTGAAATCGAAGTTAAGACCCAACAAACAGAAATGATGGCAGTTTGACCTCAGCGTTACCCTTAAGCTAGACTCTAGTGCCATCTATTGAAGAAAGGCACCTATAAATCACTTTATCTGCAACAGTCAACTCTTCATCTTTGGCTGAATTGACGCAGGCTTCGTCAGAACGCCTTCACTGGGTTTTTATCTGATGCGTAAAAGTCCAGCCGTTCCGCAGGCTACACGACGCGTGGAGAGCTCTGCTGCGTTACGTGCGCGGTGCTGTGTAAGAACTCCCGACGTTGCATCACGTTTGTCAGAACAGACTGGCGGCAGCTCATCATTTTAATTCTGATTGATGATTTAAAGGAAAAGCCCTCGCGCAAAGATAAAGCAGTTTTAAGAAGCCTAAAAGCGGCTGATTGTAAAAACGCAGATTAAAGCCTGTAAATCAAAGCAAGCAGAAAGCAGGAAGGAAGAGATGGAACAGCATGCATTCGTACATTCAAAGTGTTCATCTGGGCTCAGTTTTACCTTCTTTAATGAATCGGGAGTGCAGGAGGATGATGAGGGAACAGCAGAGCGCCGCTCCCGCCAGAGCCAAGCCGAGCCGCACCAACTGCATGGCGCCGGCGCAACTCTCACACCGCCGGGAAGGCTCCACCAAGCCAGCCGCTCTCCCGTCTCTCTCCCATAGAAGCGCAAAAGAAAGCGCAAAAACCAAGGCGAGAATCAAGTGAAAGATCCCGGGGGTGAAGTGCAGAGAGTCCGGCTGCTCCCCCGTTACCAAACCGACTGTGGCACCGAAACGACGAAGATGCGGGTTATTTAGATGCGCGTAAAATTTCCCACGGTGGGCGATTTCCCCTCCAGCTGCAGTCTGAGCTCTCTCTCTCTCTCTCTCTCTCTCTCTCTTTATTTCAACCCTTCTCTCTCTCTCTCTCTTTAGGCGCTGTGATGCACCATCATGTCGCTTTGCTGCATCCTCGCTCTCCAAACTCTCCACACTATTTTACGCACCGCGCTTTTCCCACATCCTTCCACTTCAGCTCTGTTGATTCAGGAATTGTCCTAAACTTTCCCTCACAGCGCTGCTCTCGTCCTCATGCACTCAGTTCAGGCTCGCTGTCCGTCCACATCCCGCATCTGCGTAACCGGTGGCGGTGCGTGTGGCTGTCCGGGGTTCCTCCTCCACTCTGCTCCTCTCAACAGCCGCTTACACACAGACGCGACTTCTCCTCCGTCCTCAGTGACGTCATCGCCCCCCCTAACGTAAGTGTGGAGGCGGTGGGTGCGAGCGGGAGGAATATTAGTCACAAACAGGAGGAGACCAGCGTGCTGCTGATGACCTGCATGGATGAAGCGCGTCCACACGTGTCTGTTCCATCCGAGTTCTCATGCAGCACCCAGCTTTTTACAAGGAACCGCAAGAAGACGAGGCAAAGGCGAAAACTGAGGTTAGCTGCTGAATTAGATGAAGTTGGGAGTTTTAAAGAGGACACAACATTTTATGGCATGTTGTGATGAGAAACCATACATTTAAAGCAAACATGAAGTTATGAATTTATGAAGCACTTTTTACAACAGCACAGAATGATAAGCCTTTAAACCCCCAAAGAGCAAGATGAAGCGACAGTGGCAAGAAAAAACTCCCTGTTATGTTGTTATTTAAGGAAGAAACTTTGGGAGGACCAAGACTCAGTGGGGGACTGAGTTGCTGCTTGAGCGGCCAAGCAGCAACAACAGTGTAGAACAGCCATGTAGAGACATCAAAGCAGGCTACAGTGTGCATTGCTTCACAATGTTGGAAATATAAAAGACCTGGAGAAAACCCATGAGGACACAGCGGGAACTTGGACACTGTGCCCTGTTCGGGATTCAAACCTGGATCTCCAGGTCTAAGGGTGGACATGCATACCACTATAATACCAAATAATACCCACTTTCAACCTTGCAAATGCTTTTATCCAAAGCAACTCAAGTATCCCAGTTTTATGGTTAAGGATGGCTTGATTCAGAACCACTGGGCAATAAGGTTAAAGAGCCAACTCAAAGACCTGCATTAGCAACCTTCTGGTGGAATCTTCCAACATGGAAGCCAAACATCATAACCACTGAGCTACTGTTCTTTATGTTCAATGTCAGAAATGATAACAGAATTATAATTTTGACTGTTTACAATTGAATTGAGACATTATTACAGTATGTGAAATAATAAACTTTAGCATGTGGCCAAAAAATACTAATGCTTATTATTGTTGCTCCCTTTATTTCTTTCTTTCTTTTATTTATTTTGCCTGAAACTTCAGGCTATAATACTAAATATGGCCATTTTGAAATTATTCATTTCAATGAAGTTATTAGATGCAATGATAACAGATGGATACAGAAAACAAATCACAAGCATCAGTCCCAGGTAATTATACATATTAGCACTTAATTACAGTGCCGTTTGTAAATAAATGTCGCAGTCAGAAATACATACGATTACTCCAGATTGACATTCGATCTTTAATAGTTCATGCAGTTTTAACCTCCTCTCTGATCATACTGTATGCACATTATCTGTTTAAAGACCCAGATATCGTATTAAGATACTCTATATGACCAAAAGTGTTCAGGACACTTCTCAATTACAGAATCCAGGAGCAACTTTTTGAAAACCAGTTTGAGGAAGGTTTTTTTTTTCTTAAATCCAGCATTACTATGTCCAAGTGCACAAAGCAAGGTTTATTAAAGTATGTTCGGGGATGTTGCATGTGATCAGAATCCTTACCAGGTATATCATACACTCTTTAAAGGAATTAGAAGGAAAAATTGGCAGCCTGGATGTCGTTTCCAGCGTCAGTGTCTGAGTTTAAAAATGTTAGAAAAATGGATGCATCCACCCCAAGATCAATTTCTATTAAATCTGAGTTAAAAAAGTGGAGCTTACAAAAAAAAAAAAAAAAAAAAAAAGTCATGTGGACAAGGAGAGAACATGCAAATTACATATAGAAAAGGACTCTGGGAAATCAAAGCACGTGTTCTCACTTCACTCAGTGTGTGTATATGTATGTATTTTAATGCATGGATGGGTTAAATGTGGAGGACTCACTTAATTGTCACTGTAATATGTAGTCTTATGCATCTTGTGTATGGCATCTAACAATGTAAACTTAAGTCCTTTGATTATACAACAAAACTTTGACAAAACTCTTAAAAGTATTCAGTAAACTGGCATCTGCAGTGCTGTTATTGTTACATTTTGTTTTTATCTGCAGCAATTATCAGAGATTTACTGAGCTTGTCACTGTCATTCCCCACTTACAGTTAGGTTATCATAAATCAGACTGTCAGCAGAGTTTGCCAATGTGTCAGTTTTCAGAGTCGCCTGGCCTCCACCCAGATCCCTTTGGGAATTGCTTTATATTTGCTTCTATATTAAGCTTACCATCATTAATCAGATGTAGGTAGAGCTACCAAACGTTCAGCCATCAACTAAAAGCAAACTTCTCCTCAACTTTATTTCAGCTGAGAATGAAACGTGCATGTGACTTTGGTGAGGTGACCTTACATCAAAGCTGATTTGTATCAATCACAGTCCCAGCAGCACACTGAGACCCAGCACCACTCTGAGCATACTGAACGGAACTCCATGCCGAGCCAATCAGGAAATATAACGCTTAACCACAGGGCAATAATATGCAAGAATACTGCAACAGACCCAGCGCTGTCAGTAATGCAGCACTTGGCACCTCATTTGGTGCCAATTACTAATGTTTACAATGAGGCAATTCCGACTAAATTCCTCGTCAATGGCTGGAAACCGCGTACTGCTAGCACCTCCCTAACAATGTGATCCATCACTCGGTCTGACAGCAATTAACGGAGACCTGTCCAGAAAGTGAAGGCACAGGGTGGGCAAAGCGTGCTCGTCACCTTAAATATGGTGAATATATGCAAGATGCCAGCGAGCACTCTTACCGCATATGACTCATAAACTGACACCTGCATGAACCTGCAGCTTCAGCACCCAGGCACCTTTGCAATGTCCTGAGGAACAAGACGAATATTTATTTATTCATTAGCCTGAATAAAGGAATCATATATTGGAAAAATCATATAAAAGAAAGAGGTAAAGATGTCAAATGCAGTTTGATAGTTTTACCATCTGTAATATACATTATATAATATATGATCAAAATATTGCAGATGGTAAATCTATCAATCTTACCAGGAGACTTTTCTTGTCTCATTTTACACAGGGTGCCTGATTTGTCTGCTCTGAGTCAGTTGAAGCATATGGTCTGTAATAATAAATAACTATACTAGTAGTGTAATAAATACTTATTTTGAAAATTACTCAATTAAATGAGTAGGTTAAAAGAGGTATGATGATGTAATTGACCAGTATTAAGTTGCTGCTGGAGAGAAGGCAGTATTTAGAGCAGGGTTATTCAATTAGTGGAAGGCTGGAAGGATTCAGCCCATGAGCAAATTTTACTGGCCCTTTATTAGTGGTTACCAGCTAAATGAACAAAAAGGATTGCCTTTTAAAACTTAAACAGCTCTCCCTGTTTATCACGCAGGATTAGTGTTAACGGCTATTTTTAATTAGTGTGCATGTAACTATATAACATCAAGATAAGTCATTACAGCTTTCAGGTCTTCCATTTTTAAATTGCTTTAGTTTTTAGTATTAGTTCTGTAGCGTCCTCAGTCTGTTTACTAATGTTGTGATGCAAACAAGAAATGTAATGCAAACTGTAAGCATCCAATTTTTTATACCAGCACAATATCAATGTGCTATGTGTTTTAAGGTAATTAACAATCTTAAAAGCATTCTGTTGGATTAAGACTGGTAAGGAGTTCAAATAAAATGGTTACACTCACTTGGGTACACAATGGGTACACTCGCGGCATTACAACAAACCACGGTGAAAATTCCAAACAAAAATTTATTTATTTCCTAAATTCAGAAAATTGTAAGTATGTCTAAAAGTCATGAACAGATTAGAATTACAGATCAGAAAAGAAACAACAGTATCACAAAAATATAAGTTGAAAGGATTTTGGAATAACGATTGACCCAGGCATGTCTGTTTAAGCTTCATTATAAAGCAATTAAAACTTTTTTTTATGATTGTATTTTTCTGTACAAGAAAATTATGTAGAGAGATTTTTCTGTTTAATTTGATAAGCAATTAAACGCATTTGGCAAATCTTAGAGTTTTTATTTTTAATGCTATCCATTTAAAATTATTTCTGTTTTAAGTTAATTATAATACTAATCAATAATTAGATATTAATTAGATATAATAGATATATTAAATCCTATATTCAATAATAAATAAGCTTATATTAAACTCTGGTATAATTATTCTCATGCCACTTTTCAAGGATGTGTTGGTCATCTTTATTTTTGAAAAATCACCAAGATAATCAGAAACCTCTAATCCTAAACTACCTTAACCCTAATATATTGCATATGTGTCTGTGTGTGTGTGTGTGTGTCGACATAAATTTAATACATTGCAAAAGAAAATACATATAAATGTTGTCGACGAACACAAATGTTGTACAAAGGTTATATCACATTTAATATTTTATAATAATGCTAAATTCAACAAAAACAGTTTTTCATAATGATCTGTTCCCTATAGAGAAAGTGTGAGGTCATCAGTACACTCACAGGTATTATAAATACACAGAAACACAGACTGCAGAGTTTTACTGGTATAGACTTTGCTTGTAGAAAAAAACCCTGGGCATACATTTAACTTTAACAAGGAGGAAAATAAGTTGTTAAAAAGGTCAACATGCCAGCAATGAAGCAAAAACTGACAAAAGTTTTTCTGCATTTATAAAAATAAATAAATAAAACATACAAATCCAGGAAAGCCTTAAAACAGTGACCTGCTTGTACAAGCATGTGGACATGAGAAAATAATGACCCCCGAGGCAGGGGTGTGAGTTTTCTAAGACGGGCAAATCAGTCACCAAATAAAAGTAGCTTCTCCAAATCACTAGTCTTATTGTAAGGTCAATTTTTAACAAAGAACGGTTAGAAAGACTGTGAGCATGATTAACATTTAATTGTTATTTGAATATTATTTCAAAATTCACTCTCACTGAAAGTTCACATTCAACACATTTAATGAACTCAAATAAACAAGGCATTTCATAACAGCTCATTTTACCTTAAAAACTTGATGTTTTTAAAATTTTAGGTTTAACATATTAGCTCCTGGGCTTGTATATAGCTTGTTTGTATCTCCCATGTCTGTGTGGGTGTCCTGCACCAGTCCAAATACATACTAGTAGGTAAATTGAAAATAATAAATTGCCCCTAGCATGTGTAAGTGGGTGAGTGATTTTATCTGTGCGTCCGCTTACAATAACTTGGCAACTTGTTCAGATTGTTATTAATCTTTTCTCCTATGAGAATAAACACCGGTATTAAAAATTCAAGTAATCATAATGAACAAAAACAGTCATCTGAAAACCAGTTTACTGCAAATGACAATATTTCAATCCATCCTCACAACCTTGTGCTTCTTCATCACATCTAACAGACTATTAAATTATAAGATACGAGTGCAGCAGGAAAAAAAAAGATTCAAACAAGCAATTTATTTTAACAGACTGAACTGTATCTGTAATAAACATAAAAATCTGTTGTCTTTGCAGATATAACGCGACCTCAACAGGTGGCATTTCTTTCTTACAGTGAGTGCATATTGTGTAAAGGATGAATGTCCTAATTAAAGCCTCCAGGAGCAAATAGCATTTCTTTGTAAATTGGATTTTCTGCCATAAAAACAAAGACTTATTGAAACTTGCTGAAAATATCAGTGTGGAGTTGAAGATCAATCTCTGCTGAAAACAAAGTTTAAAGACTAAATTATTTTTGCTTAGAAAGAGACAGAATTATATAAAAAAAAAGACATGTTTAGGTTTTAGGATATTCTTGCTGGTAGGTAAATGTGTTTTTTGGTGACTTATTGTCCTGCTGGCAAGAGTTAACAAATGGAACGCCATTACACATGCCATGAGAGATTACTAAGACAGTGTATAGTCAAACAATTCTGAGTCCAAACAAAAACACATGTAAAATCATCAGCACAGGTATGGCTGTCAAAACTATTCTCACTTCTCTGGTATGCTGTGCACAATGTAAATAAAACTGAAATGTAAAACTAAACTGGATCTGAGATGGAACAGCACTTTGTTAACCATCTTGTATCATCTGTCTCCGGAATAGTCATGAATTTTCTGGGCAAATATGAATACTCCCATGAATATATAGAAGTACTGGAGTAACATTAGTTGTTCAATTTCAAACACACTTTTTTTTTTATAGAATGCACCTTTCTGACTGTTTACAGCTTTTCTCTGTCTGTGCTGCATTTCAGAATTTCTATAAGATGGCAACTGTGAACTGAAGCCTTTAGAATCTGTGTTGGTGGCTATATGAATAAGAGGAGTGAGCTAAACTCTAATTACCTTAAGCAGGTGACTGTGACGAGAAAAAAGCAAGCACAGGCCTGTATGCAAATGATGTCCAGTACTACCTATGACTAACAAAGCAGTTATTGTAGAATCTAAATCTAGTTCAAATTACTTCAGAGGAAAATTGCATAGTCCTTACAACACTGACCTGCATTCAGTAAACATTTTGTTTAATGTAAAGTCTTGGGCATTTCAGTTTTTAATGTAGAAATCATTTTCTAGGTGAGATGAGTTAATAGAATTCTCTACAGGGACCAAGCTACATATTTTCATGCACAATTACAATTTACTAAATTGCTAAATAAAACAGAGGGGAAAAAAATCATAAACGATTAAATGTACATTTAAATCATAAATGGCATATTTAATATATATGTTTATAGCACTTCTTAATAGCGGCAATTTTAAATATGATTCCTATAAAGGATGTCTAAAGAGAAAATCAAATGAATGAAACAAAAAAACTATATTGTCTGTTTACTGCTGCGTCTGCTCCTTGCTGTGAATCATTTGAGCTTCTTACATATAAAGAAAACCAGAATTAAATAATAATTTGATGACTGTAATTAAATTTAGCACAGTTCATGGCTGGGTCTATATGCATATTATTTTGCAACAGAATTATTTGCTTTATTTCAGTATTAAAAAACCTTTTCATTTATGTTTATTATTATTATTATTATTATTATTATTATTACTACTACTACTACATTTTGTCAACTTGATTGAATTTTAATATCTTAAAAATCCAGCGCATTACATCCAATAATATGCTGAAATTACATAATGCTTTCAAATATCTGAAACTAGTTTCGAACGGTACTGAATCATTTCATGAGGACCACCCAATTTAAGTGCAGCAAGCAGTTCAAAGATATCAACATCAGTATTAAGGAATAAAATAGGGCACATTCTAAATTTGGGAGCTTTTTTTTTTTTACTAGCTTTAAAAACAGGCAGATAGTGACTTAAATCAAAGAAGAACTCCCAACTGCACTAACCTTCAAACGTATCAAAAAGACGAGGTGCAAGTCAGTGAGAGAACTTTTTAAAAAACTCAGCTGGGAGGCTGTCTGACTCCGGAGTTTTCCCACTTTGCATAGATTTAATTGCCACTAAGATTTTATCAAACCAAAAGGGAGCAGCTTCTCTTTTACAGCAGCTCATCTGCCTCTATTTTACTGGGATTTACATTCAGGCCCATTGCCACAGGTGTGTGAAATCAAGCACCTATCCACATGTTCTGCCTTTACAAACACCTGTGAATGAACGGGTCATTTTTTTTTAACTTTCATTCCTCCTGGATATACTCCTGGATATATATTACTACGTAGGAAATCCTGCAACACACTGCAGACTCCAGAACCACAGCACTTTAAACATCCTTTGGCATTTACATCAGTACAAAAACTGTGTGCCAAGAGCCCTGGCTATGGCTTACAAACCGCATGCATGCCTTCCATCAGCAAAGTGCCCTGAGCTTAACTAAATGATGTAAAGCACACAGCCGCTGGAATCTGGAGCAGTACAAATGTGCTTGGGTAGTAAAAAAAAAAAAGCATGCTTTTCTATCTAAAATATGAGGGATGGATTCAGGTTTCTAGGGAAATGTCAGACTGACGTTATTTGCCTGACTGCATTATGCCGACAGGTGGAGGACAGATAATGCCATTGTTTTTTCCATGGTTGACTCAGGCCAGTAAATCCCAGTGAAAGTTCATATAAATGTTTAATGGAGTATTTTAGTGGTTCAAACAGGAAACAGGGAGGACAGTTTGGAGACAACCTTTTGTGTTCCAGTATGTCTGAGTCCCACTGACTTCAAACCCATCAGTGCTCTGTGGAAACCAGTCAAGTTCCTCCACAAACATCCCTGCACAAACATGCCTTTATTTACCTTTGCTTACAGTGGGTCACAGCTATGTTGTAACAATAAGGTCTTCCCCGAACTGTTTCAAACAGTCTACTCACATATTTATTAATATGTGAATAAACTTTATACTATATTTTGGGGTAAAAACATTTTTTAATTATAGGTTTCAGTAGTTCACATCATATCATTTTGTTGAGATTGTTTAATTAACACTATGCATCACTCAAAACACTCCGTTTCTTGCTTATTTAACAGGCTAGATGTTCTGTCCTTTTGAAAGTGATGTTAGTTACCAATAGTACAATTTTCAGATAGATTGTAATTCACATCTGGCTGACTGCAGAGCCAGTAAACTAATTTGAGGATTTTAAATGAGCACTGGACCTGAAAGCCATTTATTTAATTCATGTATTGAACAAAATAATTTTGTGGGTTGTAATCGACACTTGCAATCTGGAGACCTGATTTGCTACTTATCACAGGTTTTCCTTAAGCACAGAATTGATGAAATGATTCTACATCTTGGTAATTAGAAGATAATCCATTTTTTTGTTGTATATAATTAAACAGTGGTTTGTGAGGGGTTTGGGGTTTGAGAAGAGCAATGTGCTTAGACCTGACAAAAAAAGCTTGAAGGCCAAACTGAAAAACTGCAAATAGAAAGTAGCAGATGCTCCTCAAGATATTAAATCCTGTTAAGGCTGGCAAGATGTAATATCCGCCTCTCTACAAGCTGTAGTCTACAACTCTACTAATTAGAGGATAGACACAAGTCAGAATTCCTGGCTTTTTAATATTATTCCTCATGTATAAGGAACATGACTGTTCTTTACTTCTAACAATTATCGCACAGTAAAACTCCCTGAAGCACATTGTCTCACTTTCCCTCTTTGCCTGCATTACTTACAGCAGGTTCATATTTGGCTTCATTCATTCCACATCTATGCTGCAAAAGTTTTGAAGTGGTAAATACACATGGTTTTTAGGTTTATACAATCTGACAAACTATTTTTAGTTTATATAAGCTTTGGTTTCTTTTAAAGGCACAAGTTTGGTTCCCCCTATAAAGTTGAGTATTTGGGTCAATGTCATTTTTACTCTAGTTTTTGATAAGTACTGTATAGAAGAAGCATCAACAAAGAACTAGTCTTTGCAAGCAAGGATAAGTTATGGGTCAACAACTGACTATACATATCTACTAATATTATAAGTAATAATAAGTGTATGTTTTAGGTTTGCTAATCCAGTATCACTATGTTAAAATTTAATGTACATAAAACACAGTCTTAAAATTTAATGTACATTATTAAAAACATTATTTGATTAAAAATTAAGATGTTTTTAAAAAATCTAAAGTTTAATTAGTCTAGGGAAAATTATATTGTAGAACGATTTTTGTTCCTCTTTGTCCTGTGATTCTTCAATGATTCTTATGATTCTTAAATTATACATCATAATCTGATCCACACTACATCTTTTAAAGCATCCATCAGTTCTGATTGGCAGAATGAAGATATGGCCTATTCTGATCCCATTACTCACCAATTTTCACGTTAGCCTGGAGTAAATTACTGTCCTTATATAGCCACAGCTCCTGCATAACATTTCATGAATATTCATTGCATTTTTAATTTTCACTGTGTAGACATCCTATTACCTACTCAAACAAGTTCTCCAATAATGACCAAACTGTCTAGACAGAAGAGAACAACAGTCAGGACGACAGAGTAAAGAAGGATGTAACCGTATATGAATCTGAGGATAGTATACATACATGCAGTATAAATGTCAGAACCATTGAGAAAAGATACAGAAAATAAATAGTAATGGATATTAAAGGGCATTTTCATGATTTTCAATACATAAATGTTGGATATGGAACTCCAGTGTTGCAAATACAGAGGTTTATTAAAAAAAAAAACTAAAAAAAACTAAAACGATATGATTCGTTTGGATTTTTGGGGAAGTATTACTAAATTTGCCACATTAATTCTGCATAAATTAATTATTATTCCACATTTACCAATACACAAATAGACCATGTTTAAAGTATCTTATTCATATCTTATATCCAACACACCCACTAGTGGCAGGACTGCTCCTAAAACAGACTGTGTATTTTGTACTACGATCAAAGGAAGCAGCTGTGAACCTTAGAGCTGTTTGTCACGACTGGAGATTGCATACTCGATGCCATCACACATGGAATTTTTGTTAATTAAAGGATAAATTGAGGTATTTAAATCATGAATACCGCCACATTCAGCCACTTGCTATGTTATTAAGAAAAATAATGAGTTGAAAATTGCTTGCCCAACAACTGATGAAACGCACAATCTCCACATAATTTTAACTCAAACAACCAGCTAATATCTGTGTAAATCACATCTAATTAACATACCGTTGTGTAATGTAATTACTGTCTTCTACACCTTCTTTAATTTACAATGAGTGGTTCCAAATTGCTGAGCCTTGAGCAACAAACTGTGGGACTGTTTTTGATTTCCTTTAAACTCGTCAAGAGAAACAACAACAGAAGGCTGTTGTCTAAAGTCAGTCAAAGCCAATTTTCCTCGTGATGCCTGCGGTGAAATTTGTTAAGTATGTTTGCCATCATTAGGGAAAGAAATAATAGGACCTCAAGGGTTTTTAATGATGCGATGAAACTCTGACAATATGCTTATTCCACTTACCACACATGGTCAGGAGAGTCTGACACACACACCCAAACCCACCCCCATACCCACCCCTCCCTAACACACACACACACACACACACACAAGGGAAATGACAGCTTTAGATTAGCTTTTTGAATTGGATGTTGTCTGATCCTAGTCATGACCTTTAAGCTCATATACTTTAGATTTCAGTTCTTTTCAAATACCCTACATTAAGTTCAAATTCTGCTACAGTCTCATTAATCAACAACGGCTACATATGATATCCTGGTGGGTGTCCGGCAGGAAATCAGTTCTAGTTTCTTTAAATGTGACGGTGTACATGGATCAATTGCAACATTTAAGGCTATCAGTGGTTTTAATGTTGTGGCTCAAGGCACATATATTTTTATACCTGAAATCAATGAATACCTATATATTGATTTTGTGCAAATAACTTCTCCTCGCTGGACTCATTATTTAACTGACAGACCAATAAACGTAAACTCGTTGGTTCTTACTGGAAAGCAACTGGTTAAAAATTGGAAGCAGCATGAAACCACATTAAAGCATGTCCCAAGATGCAGTGACGTCCCCTGCCTCTGATCGATAGTAATGAAGTTTGTAGTGATTTTAAATACACCTATCGATTTCAACACGCACCCCACTGCTACATTAATGCTGTGTTAATTTTCTTCATGCATATATTTTCTAGCTTAATCCAAGATGTTATTTTGAAAGTTCTCAAACTAATAAGCTCACGCGCGATATTAAGATGCACATTGAATAATAAATTACAGCGTACAATTTGAAGGATGATTAATCACTGCGGTTGAAGTGCTGAATAAGCAGGAACATAAAAGCAGAAGTTCTAAAGCATATACACAGTGCTTAAAGCTACCAGCCACAATTTCATGACCCGCTTATGGTTTTTAAAGTTGTGGCCGAACAGTACACAAGGGAGTTAGGTGCTAGAGTGTACAGAGCTGGTTTCACAGTATGCTATGACATATAGTGTCCACAAATATCAGCAATGCATAATCATGACAGGTTGGTTGATAGAAATAGACTTTATAAAGGTTAGTAAACCAAGTTATTTGTATTAGAAGTGATGCCATCATATAATAATAAGACAATAAGACAAGGTAATATATAGATCTACCGCATAAAAGCACTGAGGCAGGGGATTAGGTAGAAAAATCCATATTCTTATGTTCCTGATAACCTTCCCTCCTCCTGTCTGCATGTAAAACAGCTCATACAGGGGAAGAGGCTAGAGGAATGGGAACTGTTTAATAGACCAAAAAGACAAAACTCCTAAAATATTGGTATGTAAATCAGAAGGGGGAACATTGGGATTCATTGATATGCATGATGAGATGTCTTCTATATCCTGCACACTAAAAATATATTCTGAATGACTGAAAACAGTCAAATGGTTTACTTTGACATATGGTATTACAGTCTTGAAAAGGATAAGAATTTGCCCCAAAAACCACATTCCTCCTTACACATTCATTATGCACATGACTGCAGGCTATCTCATAGAATAAGGGAAATGCCACTAGCAAAAAAATAAATAAAAAATAAGATCATGCAAATGCAGGAGCAACAGGCTAACCAGTGATGGGAATGGGGACCACTTGTGCCTCTTCTATTACCATACCCCAGATCCACATCAGTCCTGTGGGTGGCTATTGAAACAGTCTGATTTGATTCAGATGCTGTATATTCTCACCAGTATCTCAGCAAATGTCAACTGTTTGTGTGACGACAGTTGTGGCCCCGGCTGCTTATATGCTTCGGATAACATGCTGTTGATTTGTAATTTCACAGCAATGTCGGACAGGCCACGATGCTGTCAGTGACTCCATCACCGGGCTAGGCTGATTGACAGCTGCGTTGAATTCATACCTGCACCACTCCATTTCAATTACTGAATAAACATGCTGTCTTGGGTTTAAGTTGTCAGGCCTTTGCTAGAGTGCCACTGATAAGCCATCCTTTCCCAGATCCTGGAGTCTGATGGGCCTCGGTGAATAGCCCTGTGAAAAATTGCTTAGGTTTCCTGAACGGATACTTCAGAATGAAAAACTGTTCAACTGTTGTGGATCCTGTGTAAGAGCCGATATGTCGAAAAATCTATTAAAACTAACAAGAGTTACCAAAATAAAATCAAACCTGCTGTATAATAAAATTTATTTCGCTGCCAATCAGTTTCAGTTGAAAAGGAACATGCAAAAGTATGTTTGCATCACCTACTAAAAGTAAACACTCAGATTAAGAGAACGTGCAAAATGCATGATTTTTTTTAAATATTAAAAATTTATTTCCCATGTTTTTCTTAATTACATGGATAAACTTGACGTGGTCGGATTTATTGATTCATCTAATCAGAAAGAAAACCATATGAACAGTAAAAGGTTTAAATACGATGATGGCTCTGAACTTTGAAACGTGAGGAAAATGCTGATGTGTAAAGTTCAGTGCTAAAAAGACATCTGTGTGCAGATTTGTCTTGGGAAGCTTCAGTGCTTTTGTGAGGGCTGGCAGTGGTGCATGGTGGAGATGAACATCATCACCATCTGTGCTGGGAACAGGGGCACCATACATGCTTATCTAGCCCCAAGTCTTCCCGAGATAATCTGAGTGAGCCATGGTGAGGGAGTTCCACGTCTGAGCCTCCATTGAAACAGAGCTGTCCAACGTGGGTGAAAATGAAGTACACTCCTAACAGATTTGCAACGCTGTTACAAGATCAAGTAGCACATATAATCTCATAACATACAGGGTAATTGTAGCGCGTCAGGCTGCATTACATAGTCATATCTCTGTAAGGAGATAAAAACATGTGTAAAATCTGTTTGCCATGCAGTTCATTGTAAGCCTGAGGCTTTCTAAAGTATTTATCCTAAGGCAATCTTAGCAGGGAAATCTATAAATACCATTGATTAAAATGTTATGTGTGTTAAGGCTGATACTGCTAATAAGGGAATATTTACTTACATTGAGCTGAGCATCAAGGGTGGCTTGTGCATAATGTGGGTACTTTAAATACTAACGAGTGTAAGCACTGTCAGATATTGTGACATCTCTATTCATAATTTATCTTCTTATTAAAATGCCAAACTATTTTAAATTGTATTATAAATTTAAATGACCTTTATGTACAGTACCAGTTAAAAGTTTGGACACATTTGTGTAAGTGAACCTGACAATACCCATCCATCCATCCATCATCTTCTGCTTTATCCTCTATTAGGGTCGCGGTGGGGTTCCCCATGCCCATCCAGGAAAGAACGTTTCGGGCGCTGGGCAGATACACCCAGGACAGGGCGCCAATCTATCGCTGAGCACACACTCACACATACATACACATTCTAAATGGGGCAATTTGGAGAACTCAATTGACGTGATCCATGTTTTTGGACTGTGGGAGAAAACCGGAAAACCTGGAGGAAACCCATGCGGACACAGGGAGAACATGGAAACTCCACCCAGGTGGGGATTTGAACCGGGAATCCCTAGCGCTGAGAGACGAATGTGCTAAGCACTAAGCCACCGTGCCGCCCAAAACTGATAATACATGGAGCAAAAATGAGGCATGTCCAAACTTTTAACTGGATCTGTACATACAAGTGATTGTCACCATAGCCATTCCCACAGGCATCACGTCTTCAAATTGTTGCCTAAGCTGCAGAAGCCTCAAGAGATCAACTTTTCTTTACCTCTCTAACCCACACCCTATTCCCCGGCTACTCATAGGTTAGATAAACCCCCCAGCAGCAATCAGCCAGCTATGAGCGTGTGGACATCTTTATGCTTTCCTAGGGAATCTTCAGGGGCAGGCACTGCCTGGAGTGATTACTAGTCCGTAAACACCTTTGAGATCATTTTGTTGTAAAAGACCTTTGAATGATGCCTCATCCATAAGCAGCCCCAGTCTCCCCTTACTCATTCTGCCTCTGCCATCTTCATCCACCCCAGACGCTCCACTGTCCAGCGGATTAAAGCCGATGCTGGTGGGTAAGTTAATTGATGAGAGGTAACTCCGGTGATATCACTCTGCCAGGAGTGCCAGAAAGCCGAGACCACAAAGCAGATCGCAATCAGCGGGGCCCGTCCAATGACTTTGATGAACTTCCACAGACATGCCGGGATGGGCTTGAAGGATTCAATAAAAGCCCAGGTACTCTTTCTGCTCTCAGCTGGACTCAAAATGGCATGTAATCAATCCTACTGGTCTAATTTTGGAGGGACTGGGAGGGGGTCAGCTCAGGCCTATCCTTTAACGTAAAGGGCCCCGAGATGAACAGGACACATCAAGGCTGTATCCTGGTTTGCCAGACTACGCACGTTTACTCACCGTCATCTGTCTCCGCTAGGTCTTCACCTGCTGCGTTTGGGACTTCCCGACTGCTCCTTTATCAACACAAGGCCAGGTGCAACCTGGGAGCTTCACGCTGGGCATTTATCAAGGTCAGGGCAGTGGCATTGAAAACTGATAGATTAGAGAAACCCCAGGGATGAAAATCCATTTGACCATTAACAGGGACACAGCACCCATCCACATCAAAAGCCAAGGTAGCAGGACACAAACATATAAAAAAAAATACACACATATATATATATATATATATATATATATATATATATATATATATATATATATATATATATATATATATATATATATATATATATATATATATAAATAATATTTAAGACAACAGAAAAACAATTTCAATGATAAAAAAGTATTTAGTTTACCCGGGAAAAGTTTATGCACAAAGGTACACCGGTGTTGAATTATCTTTCATTAAAAGATGTTTCCTTATATACATTTGTTTCTCATAATTCTATAATGCATATTTTCATTATAGTTTAAATGATTGTTTAGAATTAAATTGATAAATTGATGAATTGATTCTGTCTCTGCCTCTAGAATTATGTTAATGAACAGAAAATACAACACACACACACACAGTCTAGTAGTATAAAAAAGAATGTTAATTATAATTATTAAATATAGTTTATCTATTTTTTTTAAAATTCTAAATATCTATCTAAAGTCCTTAAGAGTTTGATACCTTTTTTCTGCAAAAGTCAAAAAAGTTCCTATGCAAAAAAATAGAAAGATCAGAGGAGCGTGTTCATCATGTTATCTGTGATGAAAACCAGTGAAAATCTCGCAAAATCTCTCTCAGTCATTTTGTAATGCTTTTTCCACCAAAACACAGACAGCTTGATGAACAGAACCAAGCTCTTTAGTCATAGCTCGAGGTCAGGTTTGTGAGACGAGACACAAAGTGTCTTTTGGGGGCAGTGCAGTCCTCCTAATATATTCAGTGCTGCTGTAATGACATTGTGGATGTCAGTAAGAGAGGGCATTCATTAATGTGCAAGAGATGTGTAACCAGGAAATAACTGGAAATGTGCTGTTGAAGAGCAACGATGTTTTTGCCTCAGGGCAAGACAATGATTAACTAAGAGCCTGTATATTTTATTGTAAGCTGTCTGACCTAATCTTAAGAGAGATGCACAGCCACATCGGGATTCAACAAGTCTGGGTTCTACCAGCAATTTAATGAGAAAACAGTCACTCCAATACAAGTGTTACGCATCTTAAACTTTAGGATAACTATATTTTTGACTGCTTTTTAAATCATCCAGATTTATACCTATAACATCATTATATTATATTACAAACTTATTCTAGACACCGAAGGTCTCTTCCGCATATGTGGCTAATAATGTAGCAAAATAGAAGAAGCTGTATTTCTCCAGTAGGAATCTACAGCCTAAATGCAGACTACACTGTCTGCTACAATTCATGTTCCAAATATAATCTGATTATATTTGATTAAAACTGTCTGTTTTTCAGTTAGACATTGCTGATCGAGGCTCTTTTTAAGGATTATTCTGGTTGCAACACTTCAGTAAACACGATCATCAAGTGTCTGGCTCTGACATTTTATTATAGCTAGAAACACAAATTACCTGGAAGCGTAGGTGGTTTGCAGGACACACGTAATGTTAATACTCGTTACTTTTTCAAGCATTGCTGTTATTTGGAATGTAAAATTATTCTGACTTTTTATTTTAAAAGGCTCTGTGAGTAAATGCATATATAAAGGCTTTTCTATTAATTATCGAGAAGGGTATGAATAATTTTGGACATGCCAGTTTTTGTTCAAATGTGAATAAAAGCTGAGAAATAATTTTTTCCACAATGATGCCTCTTGTACATCATATCGTATTATCTCCTGGGAGATGCCAGTGTTGTTTCCAGTCAAAAATAAAATTGCTGCTCGAATAAAAGTAAATTTAAGTCAAAATTTGCCAGAGGTATGAATAATTTCGGGCTTGACTGTGTGTGTGTGTGTGTGTGTGTGTGTGTGTGTATGTGTATATATATGCATATAGATGCTTTCTATATACCCCTCATTCATGTATTATCCTTTTATTTATTGCAGTAAGTAACATGCTTTATTGCACTATGACTGTGTAGTGGGTTATGAATGCCACATTGACACCTTACAGGTCACGGGTTTGATTCCCAGCAAAGTGCAAACAAGTCTATTCTGAGTGGAGTCTGTAATTTCTCTCTGGAGATTAATAAAGTATTCTGATTCTGCATGTACTTCCTGTGCCTGCATGAGTTAACAACTACACCCAAAAGCATGCCGATCGCTAAATCGGAGAGACTAAGTAGTATTAGTGCATTTGTAGTGCCGCTCCAAAGCCTGAAATGACAAATGACTTGTGCCAAGTCAAACATGCTGTGCTGCCCACTAATGACTTCAAGCTGAAAGTAGGTATCGCAGTACGTAAGAACAGTCCCGAACAACAGAACTGCATATTCATTCTTGCATTCTGTAGTTTATCAGTGCTGATTTGAAATGGCCATTAGTGCTAAATAAGTGATGGTATGGGTAAATGGTGATAAAAGAGATAAAAAATAGTCTGAATGGATCAGTTACAGAAGTACAAGCTAGCAGATTATAAAATAACTAGAAAGAAAACACTTAAGAGAACAAAAGAAGGCTGCTTGTACAGAAGCATGTAAGAAAAGCTATTCAAGTACTCAGTTTTACTTGACCTTCTAACAGACCCAGCTAGTCCTGACAGAAATTCTAAGACTGCACAAAGAGCCACCTGTTAGTCTTTCTTTCAATAAGATTCCAACCAAGTGTTACCCTTTGCTACCAATTAGAGCACACGTGGGTAGGTCATCTTTATAGTGAGTCCTCACAATGTTGGAATAGTGATCATCTTTTATTAGTATGATAAGTACTCCCAAATGCTGCCAAATCCCCATTTAATTTATTCAGACTTTTAAATTCCTATAAATCTTTCATGAGATCGAGTACGCGAAAGGTTACTTGTCAAGTGACCTCAAGTTCACCATGAGACTAAAAGGTGAGAAAATAATGTCACCTGAGGCTGACTACATAATGAGGGATTGTTTGCATTCAGGACAGTCAGAAACAGTCTACTTCAACAAAGAAGAGTGTTACGGCAGCTGACTCTGTACATTCATTATTGTTTTAGAACATAAGCACAGCACGGCAACACTCCAGACTTGCTGCTACTCAACAATCCTTTGGCAGTTATTATAAAAAATAAAATCAGCAGCAAATATGCCTGGTGATTCAGATCCCCTACAGACTGCATCACAGCACTGCCTTTCCCCCGCTGTTCACGGGTTTACAGAGTTCAACTCGCGTCCATATTAAAATCCATTACGCATTAAATCTTATACGGCTATACAAACATGCATGTAACGCACACATTTTAGCAGTTTATTTTCCTTTTTAGGCTCCTCTAGCCTTGAGCTGATGTAGGTATTTCTGGTAATATCCTCTGCACTACTCCCCAGCTTCCACTTTACAAGAAGCAATGCCGTTAAATAAAAAGCTACGAGGGCCCACAGGAATGGATTGGTAAAAAGTGTGTAAGGATTTGATTCTAGATGAATTATCCCAGAGAGGGTCCTAACCCTGGCAAATGAATGGGCCTGCTCCTCTCCGCAAGGTACAGTTGGAAGGTACTCGTTCTTAGCCCGTCACATGCCACAACCCATGCTTGTTTAATTAGATCGAAGAGATCCTATTGTCTTGTCCCAATATGACCTTGAATGTAATCCACAGTAGCATTCTTCTAACCAGTCAGTGAATGAATAACCTGACAACTCACGACGATTCGGCTAAGCCTATATCAGCCAGCTTCCGCAGGCCTAGAAGTGCCAGTCCACAGGTCAGATGAAACCTGGTAAACTAATCCTTCAGGCTAAATGCATCATGATGCACACTGTACATCACAGCTGACATTTCTTTGCTGTTATCTTTTCTTATGTTAAATCTTTGTCTTTGTATTTCTATCATGAACAAAGAGAGTAAAACAGAATTAAGATAAATTCCCTTACACCTAGCATTTACTGTACCAGTCACCCCTCCATAAATGTCTGATGAGCTGTTTGGATTTGTTAAAATACTATAGAATGTTTCAGAGATGTTGGCAGTTTTCAGAAAAGATCTGGGAGCCAACCTGCTGTTTAAGCCCTCTGTTGGTGACTGACAGTAAAAGCCAATTTCTTCTAATTGGCTAAATTTATCACATTTATCAAGAGAAATAATTATATGTTATATGATAAGCATACTTCTTGTAGAATTGACTGTTTGTATATTTTGGCCAAAAAGGTAAATTCAGTAAAACAGATACATATTTACATATTTACACATTTCTATACCTTATGAACAATTATTTTTGTTTAAAAAGTTTTTATAAAATACCTTATTACATTCTCCATAACTGCTTAAACAGGTTGTGATTGAAGCTCTAGCCTTGCACCACATGGCATTTGTTGACTACTTCACTAGCCCAAATTTATTTTATTTTTTTTAAAGATTTAACCAAGAGACATTTCAGAGACAGCAACTGACCTTCAGCACCTTTCAAAGTAAAGCGTGAATTTCATAGCATCTGTCCACTATTTTTGCATTTCAGTAGTACATTTTTATTATGGTCTACATATTTTATTTCCAAATGTTAATTAAATAGACTCTTAGCAAATAAATGCAATGCAATATTTTAAACACATCAGCATTTTTTAGATTTGTAAATCTGCTTCAGAGCTAATTTCCCTTAAAACCTCTGTAATAAACAAAGCAGCTACAACAATGTAAAAATATTCTTGTATTGACATTAATTGGAAACGCCTAGGACAGTAAACTATGACGCAAGTTTCTTGTTTCACCTCCGAAGTATTTTGATGAAGAGCAAAGGGGGAAAATGCTGTTGCTCAGCTTTTTGCATGCAGTTTGGTGAAGTGAACAGCGCATTAGAATCAGTGATGTATAACCAAGACTGTACATTTAATTAAACTAGCCTCCTCTACCCTTTTTATTTTTTTTTGTCTGCAAGCACGCATAATCATTTCATATACGGTGATATCATCTGCTTAATGTGCTATTTTACCATACTGCTAAACCTGGGCGATAAATCTCACTGCGCTTTCCTTTAATAGATGCATGCTGGAAAATGTGTGCATAAGATTAGTGGCTCAACCCCGATATTTTAAACCATGCAGAAGAACTGTTTTACTGTTATCAGCCAGCAGCTCCCACAGGACGCCGTCTTTATGCCCTTTAGTGCTTCTTGTAGATTACATGTTTCACTTCATTTTGCATCATCTGCTACATACATCCCATTAAAAAACATCAGATGACATTACTTTAAACAGATTGTTTTCAGATAATTATCTTTTATGTCTGACTTTATATACCATTCATAAAATCTTCAAATAATTGAATAATTCCAAGAGTTTCACACTTCATTCTAAAGCACAGACATATTTAGAGACATTTAACCTTTTTAAAACCCAAATTTAGAGAGATAATGATTAGATATTCTTAAAAATGTTTAAATATGTTCACAATAAAAAATGTCGTAACTTAGTGACAAAAATTAATGACTAATAAGTTTAATTAGAGGAGCCTATGTGTTTGCATAATCTGTATTAAATATTATATATAATTATTTTTATTAGCTTGCCCCATCTCAGCACTGTCTGACAGAATGTTCATTTCTACTGTTTTTTTTTTTATTTTAAAAACTTTTTTTGTTTAGGAAGTAATAGGAAACCTGCACATTACATCTACATGCTTTTGTAATATCTCATTCTAAGATGGTCTCCACTTGATGAGATGGAATCTAATGGGGTTTAGGTCAGGGCTCTGTGTAAGACAGTCAAGTTCGTCTACACCAAACTCAGCCAACCATGTCTTCATGGACATTGCCTTGTGCAGTGGAGCAGAATCATGCTGGGACCGAAAAGGCCCTTTCCCAAACCGTCCTTCATTCAGAATGCATGGCCTGATTGTGCTTATGTTTTATACCTGTGACATTGACAAAACACCCGACTCTGACATCTTTTAAATATTTTACTATTAAAGGATTATATTCTTTACATCACATGTAAATCGTGTATCAGGTGATGGAGTTAGAGTTAAGTTATTAATAAAATATTATGGTATACAGAAAAAATATATGTTCTCAATCCTTTTTAAAATGAACCTCTTCCATCACCGTTACCAAGGACTGCACCATATTCCTCTCTGTGTAGTTTCAAATATGCAGCAAACATCCCTCACCTTGTTATGAAAATCAAAGATTAGACACAAAAGCCTGTCAGTTGCAGGGATCAAACTCAGAATTTCTATTTGCACTTTCTCTCAAGGTTTCTCTTCATTATTTGGCTGCTCCGTTGTTGTTTCTTATTTCCTGACATGACTTTAAACATTAAAAAGGGACACGGACGCACTGCTCAAAAAGTCCTTCACTACACAATCTTAACATATTCTGTTAAAGTGCAGGAGGATTTGTTAATTACCGTTACAACATCTGTCCTCTGTGTAAAAATGGAGCAAGCAGAAAATAACAACCTTATTCGGTTCCCCACCTGATTAACGCTGATAACAACAGATGTCAACTCGCTGCATTAATATTAATGAACTCAGGGTCATAATAGAGTCTTGCACAATCTCTTCTGTACAACATATAATGTCCAGGTTTCTGTCTGTTTGGTCAACCTTTAATATCCGGTGGTTATATGAATGTCATTTTATTCAAGTACAAGTCCTAAAGATGTAACATACTGTGTAGTAGGTCATATATATTGGGAATTATTAGCACTTTGGTTAAAGCCTGCCTGCTAACATCTTGCACAAAATACGGTCATAGTTCTTGAAGAAGAGTGTAAAATATTCTCAAATAAGCAAGAAAACAATTGTTTAATAATTGATATTTTGGGGTAAAAAATTGGCAGGGGAGCAAAATTTTTGATATATTTTTTGACCAGGTTGGAAAATATACAAATTGCTGTTGCTTTACCTGAAGCTTTGAAACTTGTGCACACATTATTCTACTGCTGCACCATTACATTACCTGAGCTTTTCACATTAACTTTTTCAACAATGCCATAAAACATGTTTTAACACCATCCCTGTTGTTAAAGTATAATGAGCATTACAAACCCAATGTGACCCTCATATAATTCACACATCACTGTCAGCAAAGCACTTTTTTGCTTGTACACTGAATAGGCAGGGAACATAGAAAAGACATAGAGGACAAATTGAAGGAGAAGGCCTGGTAAGTAAGGAAAAAGAGAGGACTGCAGATTGCAAACACTAACACACCACCATCGTGTTCATGTTCCAGCATGATTACGCTCCAGTGCAAAAAGCAAAGGCAATAAAGTTATGATTGGGTCTGAACTTTATGGATTTTTCAGATGTTCATAGTTCTTAGTAAAGGAATGTGTGTGTGTGTGTAATTAAAAATAATAAGAGGAAGAATGAAGTGAAGTAAGTTGTTTTTCATTCATTCATTCATTATCTCCCGCTTATCCTCTATTAGGGTCGCGGTGGGGTTCCCCATGCCCATCCAGGGGAGAACATTTTGGGCGCTGGGCAGATAGACCCAGGACAGGGCGCCAATCCATCGCTGGGCACACACTCACCCACACAGACACACTCTAAACGGGGCAATTTTGAGAATTCAATTAACTTGATCCATGTTTTTGGACTGTGGGAGGAAACCGGAGAACCCGGAGGAAACCCACGCAGACATGGGGAGAACATGGAAACTCCACCCAGATGGGGATTCGAACCGGGAATCCCTAGTGCTGAGAGGAGAACATGCTAACCACTAAGCCACCGTGCCGCCAGTAAGTTGTTTTAAGCTTTAAAAATAAACTGCAATGAATTAATCATGGAGGGTCATGCAGCATACAATTTTGCCTCCAGAAACTTAAACTCAAATGTCCTTAATGACCTGCTTATGTGCAAGTCTGTTCAAGACCAAATCCTTCATGAAGTAAGCCAGCATTAAGCTTCTCTGATCTGATATTATACAAACTGGACCAAACGAGTGCAGCATTTTGAGATGAGAGGTCTCAGGATAGCTGGCGGCTAATGCACTACACAGGACTCTTAAAAAAGCACCGTGTCGTGTGTGACTGCAGCTTCAAAGTCGTTTCCCTGATTGAAAATTACCTAACCCTTTTTAATCACCATACTAACAGGGTGAGGATGAGCTCTGCTGTGGTTCGTAGTTTAGGAGGAAAGAAAACAGGTTTGGTGAAGAAAACGGAAAAAAAAAAAAATGATGAGGACAAACTGGTAAATTAGGTTAGTGAAAAAAAAAAAAAACACTCGCCTGCATGCACTCCACTCAGTCAGCACAATAACAACAACACCTGTACCCCTACTTACTCTTACAATTATCCAATTATCACAATTATGCCATCAGCGTGTGGCTGTAGTGCTAATTAAAATCAAATCATATTTCCAAGTTGACACAAGTTGCTGTATTTAATAACAACATTTTCCAACAAACCTTTATAGAAAAAAAATCAATTTTCAAATGCTATATTTGACTTATTGCAAAAAAAAATTAATTAAAGCAAAAAATGCCATTACCACATTAACTTTATTAACAAAATGAATTTAATACAAATTGCTTTGTTAGTGTTACTGCCTCCAAAGACCCATTTCTGGAACTGCACACGCATCTCTCTTCTTGCTCTGTGTCTAAAATAATTATCATTTATTCAACAGTGATTCAAACCAATAGTTCTGAAGCTGACAGCAAGCAAGAGAAAACAAGAACTCAAAAGAAAAGTGAAAGTAACAAAAGACAATGAATGATGTGAACATTGTGCAACAACAAATTAGACAAGGAAAAGCAATCGAGGAAAGACAAGCAATTAAGAAAAATGCGATTTTAAAAAAAATGGCATCTCATCTGCAGCAGACACCCAGGCTTAACACGGTTACATCTCACATGCATTAAAGCATGGGCTGGAATGAAACTGCTCCAGCTGAATAAATAGCTTCAGGCTTCATTTCCAAAAGCTCTTCTCACAACAAGCTCCCATGATTTATGCTTTGCCTCCTTTATCTCACAGCCACTCGCTCCTCTCTCTGTATTCTCCGTCTCACCAAATCTGTCTGTTTCTCTGCTCTGTCTGCTTTCCTCTGATCTGTTCAGCTGTGTGTGAAGTGGCTGAAGGCTGATGTGGAGTCGCAGATGAGCTCGATGCACTGCATTACACATCCATCACATCATGTGTCCAAAGCTGAGCTCAGGATCCATGCATCACAGTGACACAGACCTCAATCACTCACACACTGACACTGACATCGACTAACTTTACTGTACAGCAGGCTGGAAGAATCGGAACCCCGCAGAAAAGTTGGTCATTATTAGAGAGCTCAAAAATAAAGATTATGTAGGGAATGAATCGTGTGTGTTAAGCAAAAGGATTGTTTTTTAAAAATCCTGGCCTGAGTTTTTCTGAACTGCTTAATAGCATCTGACATTTTTAACCTTTTGGCTATTTAATGATCAAATCTGAAAGGAAACGGGTTTATAATGGATGAATCATATTAAATTGACCTTGAATCAAATATGATTCGCTCATTTGGAAATCACTGTTTTAAATCTTAAGTGTGAAGTGGGGCATTTGTGCATTCATGTACATACAGACTGAAGTAGAAACAGTGGAATAGAGGATGACTACCGCAAACCTAGTATAACAATGACCTGCTGTTCCTGATTTTACATCCAAGTACAAGATAAAATAAGTTTAATGTGTTTAACAGAATGCACAATGAGTGAACACACCACCAGCTCACAACCCTCACTCTGACCCACTGTACTGTAGAATCACGGAGGTGTTCTACACCTCTAAAACAAAACCTAATAAACTGGCCAGTGAGTGTATGTACTTTAAATTATTAAAACAGTTTGAAATGCAGACTGATTTCATTGGGCAAAATTCTCTTCACGGGAGGTTACAAACTTTAATTTCATATTTGTAGTGCTGATGGTTATTATTCACCTCACACATTTCCCCTTCCTTCTGAAATACCACCCAGTCATTAAAATTTACTGTGAATTTGCAGAGTATCGTGGCTGGCATCTTAACTCACGCTGGCGATGTCATACCAACAGCCCAATTAAAATTCCAAACAGCTTCACTTTCAAACGACAACCACCAAATAAATACCTAAATAAATGTGTTTGGGTGTGTGTGTGTCTGTGTGTGTGTGTGTGGGGGGGGGGGGTCTGATAAAACAACCCAAAGAACACGGTCAAAAGAATTCAGCAACACAACGAACACTGATTGGTAAGAATGAAAATGAAACATGCTAAATACTGATTTTTTTTTTTTTAATTCTGGACTTCAGCAAACATGGAATTCTTGAGTTCAAAGAGCAATGAATTCACTGAGAAAAGTAGGACAGCTTATTACCATTCTAAAATTACCCAGCATGCTCAAGTAGAACAGTTACACTACACCAAGATGGTTCAGGCCTGCTAATATTTTACTGATCATGATTCTCTGATATTTATAAATTATTATTATTATGATTTTAAGTAGTATTATTAGTAATAGCAGCAGGTAGAGTTAACCTTAAAATCAAATACAAAAATAATAAAAATCTGAATTTCACCTTATAACCGTTTATGAACCAATAGAGGCAGAACATTCTTTAGGGAGCAATATATACACCCAAACAAATAACTATTTAACTAATAACTAATTTCAACCAGAAATCTTATAGGCAAATGTGTGTGTGTGTGTGTGTGTGTGTGTGTGTGTGTGTGTGTGTGTGTGTATATATATATATATGCATTTATAAGTACAGTATGTGTGTGTGTATACATATGCATTTATAAGTACAGAATGTATGTGTATGTATGAATGCATTTGAAGTATAAGTATCGGTTGTGTTTGTGTGTTTGTGTGATAGATATGCATATATATAAAGCTAATGCAGTGACTCACTGGTTAATGTCAGCACTCTCTACATTCTGAATGCTACTTCCGTCTGACAAATAAAGCCTTTGTTTTTTTTTCCACATTTAAACAGCTATTTATATTTTAAGGTTTAGCGGACTTGATGGACATCATCTGCAAAAATCATTCCACATCTGATGTGTAAACACATGTTCAGAGCCTGTGATTCATAGTTTCTTATTCAAATGAAACTCCATTGCTTCTCTAGTTGCAGGGGAATCGAGATAGTGTGGGACATTCACTTTGAGGCTAATCAGTTTTATTTCATTGTGTTTCATTCAAAACATCACAAGATCTGCAATCTTTAATTTCATCACTTCACTTAGAATCAAATACAGTGCTATACACAATGTACAGCATTCAGAATCCACTGCAGATAGAGAATATAAATACATTTACAATTACAGATACATCTCTACTACCAGTCTGAGTTTCTGATATCATCACCATCACTATTTAGTATGGAGCACCAGCCCACAGTTTCATTGGTTCAGGTGTTAATAGTTAAAAGTTAATGTGGCGTTCTGTTAGCATTCAGCGTGCATTCATTCATCATTCAACAGATCCGAGTGATTAATCAGACATGACAACACAATTAAGTCTGTCCTAACGTGCATTTTAGGTAGTTACATCCGCATTCCTCTAATTCTACACCCCTACTTGAAGATAAATGCTTTTCTTTCTTGTAATGCAGACTTGACTATTCTCTTTTCAGTGAACTGACTTCTGCAGCTCACTGCCTTTTGTTATTCCACTGGCCCATTTCTGTCCATCCACTGATTTTAACTTGTCTTTTCATCAATAAAAGGTTTGAATGTTTTTTATTTCCCTCATTTTCTATTGTGTCCTGTAAGCAGACGTGCAAATGCATTTTTTTGGAAAGAAATTACTTTTAGGAAATAAGCAAACACAATTTTGAGTGTTAAAATAAAAGGAATTTAAATCACAATGTGAATTTGTGTTTTTTAAATCAAAAGTTGTAGACTCACAAGTTAATCATACAGTCCTGCATATTGTTTCAGTTCATTTGATGAACATGAATTTTAAGCTGTTTGCACATCGCCCCACTGATGCACATCGTATTCAAAAACAGGGTTTACATTAAAATGTGTTTTTGTTGCCTTAACCAGCACCAATTAGTTTTTTTTTTTTTTTTAATTATGGTTATTTATTGGGTGGCACAGAGGTAAAGCGTTTAGTGCTTCCTTTTCACAGGAAGAATGCGCTGGGTTTGATTCCTGGTGTTGTGATTCATGTCACAGATTTCTAAAGACTTCAGGGAACAATTGAGGGAACAATACATTTTGATTTATATTAGCACGGTTTCAAGGAAAATGTCAGAACATTGTGTACATTTGTTCACAACCTGCCCGACTGTGAGACCATCCCCTCTCACACTCGCTCTTAATAAACTATATTGCCACCAGCACAAATTTCTCCAAAACTTACCAGCAACTTGCTCTGATGTTAATGTTTAAATGTAATAAAATCAATCATTTCTGAATCTGGATGTATAAGTCTATTGCTAACTATATACACATGAATAAAAAGCATGTCGTTAAGTCCTCTAGTTTCCTTTAACTGTATATAACCCATCGCCAAAAACCAAAAACCAAAAACCATTTCTCTGTTAAATTGGCTGGGGTTTCTATCCATTCAGAACTGTCGGTAATGCACCGTTCCAAATTACCTGAGCTTAGTAACTCGGTAAAAGAGGTGCAAGCCACTGCAGTCTTCTCTTAATCCACTAAAACTGCACTTAATCGTCCCCAAAGAAGCTTTAAAAACTTCAACGGAGTGCAAATGAGCAGCACCCCTGGGAACTCCAGCAGCGGTGCCTCAGAATGGCCAAGCAGCACTCAGCCTGAGCAAAAGAGAACCTCAGGAACAGTTATTGCCTCCTGCAGCATTCATACAATATGAATCATTATTTCAAGTCAGTTAAAGCCTGATAAAAAATGTGAAATGCAAATAACAGTGCTTTGACAGTTAACTTCTATAAACCACACGCTAGTCTGCTGATTACACATCAGGGGCTCTAAGGCCCTAAAGAACATTAAGTAATGCTTTATTGGGGACTTTACTGGAGACTGTATTTCATTTAATGCTAAATTATATGCTGCTCTTCCTAATAGCTATTTTTCTGACTGCCAAATTTAGGCTACTTAAGAAATAGGCTTTCTAAAGAAGGTAGTATTGCACTAATATGTGCAATATCCAAATATTCTGAACACTATTTAAGGACCTGTGCATGCTTCAATTTTTCTCTTTCTGTATCATTTTTGTGGTTGAGCTGATTTCCTGCTTTAGCTGTCCCCTGGGCATGAATGAAATACCTTTGACAGATGAAAAAACAAGCATGAGACAACAAAAGGAAAGGGCTTTGTCCATGATAATCGAATTCCACCTGCAGTTATTGAATAGTTTTTCTAGGATGCTCTGTATTGCACTTACAGAGTCAGCAGATGTTGTGCCCGAGTTTTCCTTTTTGAATATGTCTTCACAATATACAGTTACCATCAGTAGCATCCGGCTATGAATTCGGTGCAATTAAAATTAAGTAGGGAAATTTTGACATCAGAGGCTATTATTTTAATATATGCACCCGTGGACATTTCAGATAAACCCTTATTTTTTAATAATTCATAAACCTCAACATCTATAACCATCTAGTCACGGTCACCGGCCCATCTGTGAAGTGAGCATCATGGCTTAGTGTGAAACATTTCTGACCCCTGGAATGGGACATCTGTTGTTAGTGGAACCATGAGGCTTTTGAAATATTCACCTGTGATTCTACTTCAGATTCGGTAAGAACCTCATGAGGGGTTTTCTGCTCAGCTGAACAAGTTCACTTTGTGACAAATCCACACTCTGCCCCCCTTCTAATGAACAGTTGTTCTGTGGCCTCTCTTGAATGAAGTGCCTTCGGGCCAGACTGAAAATACTCTACCGTGCTGCCTGCTCACACACCATCACACTCATGTCCTGAGTGCTGGCCAAGGTTTGTATGATATTTTGAAAATATAAGCAAAATAAAATTACAAAAATTAAGAAAAGTGCAGGGGCGGCACGGTGGCTTAGTGGTTAGCACGTTCTCCTCTCA
Organism: Corydoras maculifer; assembly: GCA_019802435.1. Taxonomy (NCBI): domain Eukaryota; kingdom Metazoa; phylum Chordata; class Actinopteri; order Siluriformes; family Callichthyidae; genus Corydoras; species Corydoras maculifer. The sequence continues at coordinate 2,411,246 of JAFMOD010000670.1, forward strand.
GCGCTAGGGATTCCCGGTTCGAATCCCCATCTGGGTGGAGTTTCCATGTTCTCCCCGTGTTTGCGTGGGTTTCCTCCGGGTTCTCCGGTTTCCTCCCACAGTCCAAAAACATGGATCAAGTTAATTGAATTCTCAAAATTGCCCCCTATAGAGTGTGTCTGTGTGAGTGAGTGTGTCCCCAGCGATGGATTGGCGCCCTGTCCTGGGTCTATCTGCCCAGCACCCGAGACGTTCTCCCCTGGATGGGCATGGGGAACCCCACCGTGACCCTAATAGAGGATAAGCGGCAGATAATGAATGAATGAATGAATNTCAGTGTTTAGTCTCTCTCTTTGCTGCACACATAGACGACAACATTGTTTGCTGATAGTAGTGTGATGGCATATTTATGCAGCAAGATGCTAATGTCAAGAGACAGCTACCGTATGAGTCACAGCTGGAAATGCTGACCTCATTTATATATTTGTTCCTCTCCAGACTGCTGGTGTGCGTAGCTGCTATAGACTCACCTCCAGAATGAAACTAATAAAAGCATCTTGTTTTTGTTAGATATCAATGCCTACATGCCAGACGTCGCTGACTGAAAGATATCTTACAGCACCCGCATTGTGGTTATGGCAATTTCGAGCGTGTGGAGTGATAGTCAGGGTGCCTAGATGATGAAGAGTGATAAGTAAAAATTCAGGCTCTGAAAGATGATTTGTCAAACAGGAAGACGGGACCTAGGAACAAAAATGGATAGCAAATAAACAGAGAGATCGGATTCGCTGATCACAGCCAACAGTGAACTGACTGAATATCTGAACGAGAGTGAATATTTTGAAAAATGCAGGGAAGCCACATTTTAATTAACCAATTAAATGCAGCTCCTTCATAAAAATATCATTCACTTTAAAACTTTGCAATTGCGGTTCAATGTTTCCGCCCGTGTCTATTTAAATACTCAAATTGTTCTTATTACAATAAGGTACAACCAAATGTCTTCCCATTTGTTCATAACGATCTTTAACCTGCTACATCTCTTCTAATGTAGAGGTACATAGTGAGCTCCTGCAGACGGACAGGCAGCAATTTCATACTGTTCTTTTCTGTAACTCTCGTTACGCAATGATCTGAATCATCTGTAATTTTACATGTAATTATCCTGTGTAATTTAATTAGCTAATAACGTTATATAGTATGGCATGAAATCCTACAACATGATATAAAGGAGATATGGCAAACTACTTGTTAGTAAGCATGTTAACATGTCACTTCACCCCCTCACCACATAGAGCAGTCTGTGTTTTTCAGATTTTTATTTCTAGGTATGAAGTTCATTTTGGCTCTTTTTTGACTCTCTGTGTGATTCTAGTTATTTCTGAATTAAGCAAGATATCATCCAATCATTTTTTAAGCTGCTTATCCTTATTAGGCTCACAGAGGGAGCTGGAGCCCCAGTGTTCAATGTGCAATAAGGCAGGAAAACACCCCGAACAGGTTGCCAGTCTACTGCAGAGCAGCCAAAGATATAAATGCTAAATTTCTTGCCTAGAGGTTTTTCAGTATGAACAACTCAAGGTGGCTTGCATGCCTTTGAACTGTGGTAACATCCAGACACAAAACAGAGAACATGCAAAATCCACAAAGTATGGACACCTGCTACCTGCCAGGAATCAAATATAGGACCTTTTGTTGTTGGGCATCATTAATAGACACTGGGTAGAGGTGGAAATAAAGCATCTCTGAAACCCAAGAATAGATAATTACTTTTTCTGCAACAGTAGCTGGATGCGTGACCGTTTTTTTTTTATTGTTTAATGTAAATCATGCCCAGTGATAGATTGGTGTCCTGTCCTGGGTGTATCTGCCCGCCGCCTGAAACGTTTTCCTCTGGATGGGCATGGGGAACCCCACCACGACCCTAATATAGGATAAAGCAGAGATAATGGATGGATGGATGGAATCTAAATCACATTATTTTGAAAGCAATTTATCAGAACAATAGGTTTGGTTCTCCATCAGCGATGAGTCCAATTGCCTTCTATGTTTTTAACAGGGTTAAATATACTTCAGATTAAAGAACACTTCATTATTCTCTCTAAACCTTAACACACCCAGTATTGACCTTAGGGGCCCCAGTGAGTTTCAGCTGCCCTTTGGGGATTTTAGAGGCTTCAGGCTGCAATGTACAAGCAGAACATTTGAATTCTTTAAGTAGAAGCTTGAGCTCGGATTCAGACAGATCTCTCAGATTTGATGTCAACTGGTGTGCGCGCACACGCACACGCACACACACGCACACACACAGTGACCTTACCGCAGTAGAAGATCAACAGGCTCGCGAGCAGCAGCGCAGACCAGAAGCTCGCGCTCATCGTCGGCCACGCGCCCGCTTCTTTGCGCTCGGTGCGTCTGCGCGCCGCCGCCATGCACCAGAACCCTGCGACCGTTCCCCCCGACAGACCCGCCTGGAACCGTCCGGGATCTAATGGTACCAGGTTCCCCGACTTCCTGAGAGAACGCTCCCCCCTTGTTCCATGGCTGAAAGACACACGGCGGAGCTGACAGTCCTCGCGCCGTAGTTTCGGAGGAAACCTTCGGAATCGAACCTCCTGTCCTCAGGTGAAGGACAGAAAGTCTCACAAGTATTCGCTGTTCTGCTGGGGTATCCGACTGAAGACGCCTAATCCCAAACTAGTTACCCCCAAACCAGGAGAAGGCAGATGCAGACTATATGAGAGCGCGGAGGTGAAGGTGGATCAGGTGTGGCGCATCTCCCCCGCGCCGGAGCAACAGAGCTGATCAGAGATCAGGCTTTAGGATCTCCCTCTCCCTCAATCAGGAGAAATAAGGAGAGAAAAAAATCCAGATACAGAGCACAGGCAGCGCAAACAGCCCTGATGAGACTGCAGGCAAGATGGAAACGAGGCTGAGGCTCCAAAAAGAGCAAAATGAGAAAGAGAGAAAGTCCGAGTGAGCGAGAGAGTCAAGCGTGGCGCACTCGTGTGTGTGTGTGTGTGTGTGTGTGTGTGTGTGACACGCAGAGAGAAAGAGAGACAGTGAGAGAGGAAGCGAGTTAACGCGGGGATGCAGCACCAGCAGCTCATGTGTGCACTAAATGTGAATCATGAGCAACTTTAAAACAACTTTCCTGCATGACAAGCAATGTTCACTGCAAACTGATCAACATGACGTGGATTTCATCTGCAGATGAGGTCATATTCTGGTCATGATAAAGGCATCCTCACATTTCCACTGATCATAATGTAGACTCAGTCATTCGTGTGATGATTGGCTAATTCTAAGATAACTAGATAATAAAATGGAATATAGGATGGAATAAACCCCCTACAACATGATATAAAGATAAAATGACAAAACTACTTGTTAGCAAGCAAGTTAACTGCTCATTTCACATCCCTTCACCACCACGATATGTAATATATTTAAATAGATTTATTAAAAAAAAAAAAAAAAAAAAAAAATATATATATATATATATATATATATATATATATATATATATATATATATATATATATATATATATAGGGCGGCACGGTGGCTTAGTGGTTAGCACGTTCGCCTCTCAGCGCTAGGGATTCCCGGTTCGAATTCCCATCTGGGTGGAGTTTCCATGTTCTCCCCGTGTCTGCGTGGGTTTCCTCCGGGTTCTCCGGTTTCCTCCCACAGTCCAAAAACATGGATCAAGTTAATTGAATTCTCAAAATTGCCCCGTTTAGAGTGTGTCTGTGTGGGTGAGTGTGTGCCCAGCGATGGATTGGCGCCCTGTCTTGGGTCTATCTGCCCAGCGCCCGAGATGTTCTCCCCTGGATGGGCATGGGGAACCCCACCGCGACCCTAATAGAGGATAAGCGGGAGATAATGAATGAATGAATATATATATATATATATATATATTTAATAAATGTTTTTTAAACATTTAAAATGTTAAAAGGAGCCAAAACTGAACCAACCCACATCTGAATACTACTTTGATGAATGCGTACACAGATAACAGTCTGTGATTTTCAGATTTTTATTTCTAAGTATTACGTTTATTTTGACTCTTTAGATCTATAACATTTAAAAACATGTATTTATCAAAAATATATGTTTTAAATAAACAGATGAGTTGAGAGGATGTGGGCAATGTGTATTAAAAATAGAGCTGCACTAACTGCTCTGAAACCGAGGCAGAGCCAAAGCTTCCCAATGCAGCCAATGCAGCATTTCAGCACTGAGTGGACAGCTCCAAGGCCGTTTCAGCTGCTGAACAGCTCCACTGCTGCGGCGTTCACATTCAGCAGCTTCCACTGCATTAAGAACACTTATAACACTTATTCAGAGTGACTTACACTACACTACACATAAGATCACCGTATAAGAAACCTACAGCCGAGGGCCTGCATCATCAGCCCAACAGTAACAACCTGACCTTCAACCTAAACTTGTTAAATAGACCATTAACACAATCACTAAGCCATTACTGATTGCTACATATTGCAATATCGTAATTAAAAAAATAATTCTAACCTTGTTTGTTTATGTTATAGATTCATGTTATAGATTCATTTAAAAAAAAAAAAAAAATCCTGAAAACAATTTAGCCGCCCTGTCCTCATCTGGACTTCAGCAATGACATTAGAACACATGATTGCATTTACAACCTTAAAGAAATCTAGTGTAATATAATACCTCATAAAGCCTTAGATATCTAAACACTTGATCAACAAAATGAAAAGAGCAATTTACAGTTTCAGAAATCATATTCAAGCACTTTCCAAAAATGATTTTTCATAGATTACCATTAAAAGTCTGTAAAATGGTGCGAATAGGAATTTGTTTGACTGTGTACTAATTATAATACGGACCCTTTTGCACAGCAACATACAAAACTTGCTACATTCATGTTTATCTGAAGTACGAAAATATCTAAACCCCAGATGTTGTTATATAAGCGAGTGTCTTTTAAGTGCTGTGGTTATGGAGTTGTGGGTGGCTAAGCGGCACTGAAGGATCTCTGACTCATTTACTTCAAACCAACAGGGCAATTGTTACTCTGAGTGTGGAACCTAAATGGAATTTCTTGCACACAGTGTTTGATCTAAAATAATTAAACATGTCTAACTGTTGATTTGATTTTTGCATGCTGGTGCTTTTGAGGTGCTGGTATTAATAGAGTTTAGAATTTTGCGCTGAGTATGGTGACAGTGGAAATATTTTGGTCCTTGTGTCTAATAAAGTCCCCTGGGAAGCATGAGTCTGTATATAAGGCTCAGCATAGTGTCACAGTAAATCAAGTTTTCTAATACAGACCTAATGATTTCCAGACTTGTCTTGGTTCTTTGGAGAGATGCAATAAAGAACTATTTTTGGTTTCCTAAATACTGGTGGGCTTTTTGATAGGTCACATTGTACAGAACAACGTAACAAGTCTTCTGTAGATGTTATTATAGTTGGTATGTAATTGTAGGTAGAAAGAATAATTATAACTCAGAAGTCAAGGTCATGCTTTTGTGATTCGATCAGTCATCTCTGTATGATTATCCCGCTGGTTCTATTTAACACGCATGTTGAGCTTTTGGTTTTCATTTTCTTTTCACTCTATACTGCATTACTATGTGCACGAGATTTTCCCTCCTGTAAAAAGACCTGCCAGAGGACAGGGTACTCAACAGTCCTGGAGCAAACCCAAAGCTGCAAAATCTAAAGCTTTTAAAGGTCTTAACAACAAATCATTGGTCAGTAAATTAGTCTGAGGCCCTGTGCCAACGTTTGCTCGTCACTGCACATTACTGCAGTGGACTGTTGGAGGGAAAGAGGGAAAGGAAGTTATATATGTGAAAATAAAATCCTGAAAAGATTTAAGGATTATAAATATCTAATCCATATCACATCATTATCTTCACTGCTTAATCCTCCACTAGGGTCTGGGGTTCCATATGCCTATCCAGGGGAGAACGTTTCAGGCACTGGGCACCTAGTACATGGCGCCAATCCAGCGCTGTGCACACACTAACTCACATGGACACACAAACACACACACTCAGAGACACACACTATTTAGTTATTCAGCAAGCTTGTTATTTCTCAGGATGTAAAAGTAATTCAAAACTTAGTATTTTAGTGTTTTCCCAAAACTTTAAACACTTCAATTTTACTTATTAAAGTATATTTTAAAGGCTTATTGAAATTCATTGAGCCACATCAAATAAGATATTTGATGCACTACAAAAGAAACATCTGTGACAACACACAAGGTTACATTCGTTTGCATTGACATAATACTGTAATACTACAATAATTATAATATCATTTTATCTTTGGAGTAAAACATTATTTCTGTAGGTATGGATGAATGAATTCATGAATGATGTGTTATGAAGATAATATGAACTCAAACAATACCTTGTTTCTCTCGCAACAAAACAGTCCTTGAAATTCCATCTGTTCTTTCCAGCCTGACTCTTTTGATGTATTAGTTTGAAAGCCTCGTGTTGAATTGAGTTGCTGTTCTGTGGTGTGTATGCGAGCATGTTTGTGAGTGTTTGTATGGTGTGGCTGAAAGCGTTGTCAGTATAGGGGTGTGTAGCACTCTGGGGTACAGAGACAGTCCTAGGTAATGCTGTACTTAGTGGGGAGCCTCTCTTGATGTGGCGCTTTGTGATCATCTCAGCGTTGACCTTTCTCTTCACTCAGCCTTTAATCTTTCCGAGCCGACTACCTTCACTTGATTGGTGTTGGGATTTGACTTTGAACTCTTCCTGTGGCAATTCCTGTCTCTACACCTTCTGTCTGATTTTTATTTTTTGTATTTATTTTTTTTTTCTGTATTTGGGCTGCATTGTTGTCTGCACACCAAGAGGAAAAAAATAGGGAGAAGGAATTTCATGAGCTGTTCTGGGTGTATTTGTCCAGTGCTCGAAACTTTCTTCATTGGATGGGTATGAGAACACCCCCTCTACACACACACACACACACACACACACACACACACACACACACACACACACACATATACATACATACGTAAACTGTAAATTTGTGTAAAATATTTTTTTTCCAAGTAAAGATATAAATTAATTCACGAATTCACAGTTTACATAAATAACTTTGATATTGGCCAATCTTCGGTTTGTATATATATATATATATATATATATATATATATATATATATATATATATATATATATATATATATATATATATATACACACTATATCAGAATTTATATATTTAAATTATGTCATTACATTCTGTCCAAACTTTTGGATGCTTTTGTTTTAAAAAGGTCCATGGTTTTAAGTGGCACTGGGATAAGCAAGTAAACAAACCTTGCTCAAATTACCCTTCAAATTAAAATGCCCTATATGTTGTGCTCATTAAAAGGAAAAGCCTGTAACAGTGTTTAAATAATCCAGCTGAGGTAATTAAAAATATTTCAGGCATGTGTAAACAAGGATAAGTGTGAAAGCACCAGTGCATAACTACAAGCCCTGGATTTCTTTAGAATTACTGTATTCATCACATCACACAAACTATGAAGGAGTCGGTTATTTTACATTGTACTGGGATGCGTTTTCAGAACCATGTTTTAACAGGAATTAAACACTGCTCGATCTTGTGCATAGTAAAAAATCAGGTGTTTCTTTGATTTTTTACTATACAGTATGTTAGAATTGATTTTTGAAGTTGAGTTGGTTTTTGTTAATTAATATCCTTCAGCAGTTGGTTGGTTCGGTCAATTTAATTTAGATATCAGTGATCAGTGACTGAGGTTATTGGACACTGCTGTATTTACTTCATTACCAAAAGTATGTGGTATCCATCATAATTACTGAGTTTTGGAGAAGTATGACATTCCAAAGAACTGCTGGCTTTACAGCATACAGAGATATTCTTGGCTCTGTACACAATACAGGATTTGAAAATAAATAATTGAATGTGCATGGTAAAGTTTTGGCCGTCTTCCATTGCAGCAATGTTCTGACCTTTACTTCATTGAATAGCTTAATTTAGAATTGAACAGTTGATTGTGAGCCAGGCCTTCATGCCCAACATTTGTGCTTGACCTCACAGTGGAATTTTGCAAAAGGAGCCCAAATTCCCAAAGACAATCAGATAATAGCTTTTTTATTTCCCAGACATACAAGTATTTTTTTTACTTTGTTTTTGGTGATATGAATTATTGCCAGCCTAATATATACAATCACCAGGTACACCCCTCTGTTTTTATTATTATTATTATTATTATTATTATTATTATTATTATTATTATTATTATTACATACAGTAGCATTGCATTGCAGAATCATCTAACACTAATGTACTACCCGTCCTGCCGAGGTGGGGGACTGAGCATTACACAAATAAGTAAAGGGTCCTAAAGAATTCAGAGAAACAGATGAACTCCTTTATTTCTATATGTGCATGAACAAATTTGTGTTTCGTGAGGATTTTGTTATTCTTTAGGAGATTCTGTGAACTTGAACCATCAGAAATCCTGGCAAAACATTATTTTTTGCTTGTGCTTTGAATATTACTTTATGCGTGTAGGATGGAACGCAGTGTATAATCCCATTATGCAGCTTGTGTCAGCGACACAGTGATGAAAAAGCTTTTTTCTTCAGAAGCCTGTTTTTATTTATTTATTTATTTTATTACAGAACTTTTAATAGGATCCAGACAATGACAATTATCTTCAGGCAGTTCACTTCCTTGTGAATGAGAGCCCATTAATTGCATTTACAGACATTCAAATGAAGTATGTCAAATGCTTTTAGTCAGTGATTCCCAAACTAATTTACATGGTAATGAATAGATTTCTTTGGGATCTGAAATGTCCCCCAAATGTATTTGAGCCTTTTTGTAATATTACAATTGTGTCAATTGTGGGGTTATTCAATGGTTTACATTCTTGAATTTTTTTGTATTGTTTTTCTTACTGTGAAGACAGTGGATGACATCTTCAAAATCGAGTCTCAAAGAAAACCACATAAAAAAAAATAATAATACTAAATAATAATAATAATAATAATAATAATAATAATAATAATAATTAATATCCTTTTAATTTCCTTTTCTAATATTCTAAAAGTCTTATATTGCACACAGAGGAAGCAAACTAAAGATTATCAAATACTGAGTAGCAATTTTAAAAAATACAAGCAACATGATGCATTATGAGTTTTTATGTAAAGCACATAAATTCTGATTACAATAAAATAACGAAGGCAAAAAATCTACTCAGTTTTTATACATAAAGTATTATATAGTGAATCTAATGATTTACATTTAATTTCTTACTATTTAATATTTTTATTAAGTTTCTTAATTGTTTAACTGTTGCAAGTTAAATATTTACTATTGTCAGCATTATTTAATAGCATTTTAATGTAGACCTGTGAATCAGCGGGTCAGTTAATTTCTGGTTCCTTTTCGGTGCACGTGCAGAAGAACAGTCTGAAGGTTAAAATGGATTTTGGAAAACAATCAAAAAATGTCTTTCTAGAAGAAACTTATACATAAATAGCATTAGCCTCTGTTAACGTACATAGATGTTGAATAGCACATGTGAAAAGTGTTCTAAAAAGTAATTAGCAATAAGACTTTATAACAAAAGTGACGTAATGTATTATAATGCTTATTTTAATTGAACTCTATCAGCGTATTGGAAAAAACAGTGTTATAAAGCTTTATAATGCTGGTGTTAATAGTATGCCTCCCCTCTAAATAAAACTGATATCTATTAGCAGCATAATGAATATGACTTTATAATTGCTCATAATTGCATATGAAGCCTTATAAAGTATCTATACAGGCATGGGGAAAACTGGTGTCTTATTAGCGCTATAAATAGCACATATCTATTTTAAAAATAATCACTTGCAGGACCATTGTATTTTTGTAATTACACAAAAGGTATATTTTTTCATGTTCTTTATTAATTTTATTAGATATTCAGGACTTCCATCCTTAAGCTATAAAATGCATTAGACTGTTGATGTAAAACTAGCTTCAGAGGAGACATGAAAACAGGACTCAGGTCGGCGAAAAGCTTGGACTGACAGATACACACCTCAGGGATGCTTTGAGGAATCTGTACCGTGACCTTCCATCAAGTGTGACGAAGCACAAGAAAAGGCCAAGTGTTAATCAGAGCTTCAAGAATCTGTAGTATGAATAAATAAAGCAATGCAAAATTAGAGAAGGAAAAATATTTCCATCCTCACACACAAGAAGTCAAAGCTCCAGTTAGGGCAACAGGGAAATAAATACCCCAAGACCTCCAGAGAAAATGCCATGTCATAACAAAATGTGAATAATCTGTGATAGACCAGAAAAATTGAGAGAAAGAGAGCAACACAGAGAGCGACATCAATTCTACATCCCTCCACATCGCTGTCACCGTGTCAGCAGCAGTAGTTTCCAGCAAACATTGCTTTCAGTCTCTCATTCATCACTTCACTCTCTCTCTCTCTGGTTCTGCTTGATGCTTAAGCACAAGGTCCAGTGGGAATAAAAGTTATAACCCCTCTCTGTGGTGGAGCTCCACTCTGAGGAAATGAAATCCATCAACACATGTAAACAGGCCACATCGAGTGGCCCTAATTACAGCAGACTAACATTTCACTGTCCTCTGAAGAGATGGATCAGAAAGTGATGGTTTGCTTTATGACTCACTGTCACATCGCCTTCATATACTAAATTAGGCTGTCAGACAGGCCTTCAGCCAGGCAGCTCCTCAAGAGAGGCCTCGGCTTGCCATCAAGCACCTGACCTTCAAATCTCACAGTTCCCTTCTGATCTTTGGTTCAAGATATCAACTTTACGGTAACTTTGTGATCTAAAACTATCCATCAAATTATACACAGAACTGTAGTATTAACAGAGGTCAAGCCAATAATAACAGGTCTTAACACACAGGAGTTCAAAAGCTTATAAAGTGTAAAACATTATACACAGTGAACTACACTAATTTCCCTCTGCGATTAATAAATCTATCCTATTTGTAACATCTATGAATTCGGCATTAATATGCATTATAAATACATTTGTAAAGTTTTATAAAGTATTCATAAAGTTTTATTACACCTGTCATAAGCCTCGAGTAATGCAATAGATGTTTATAACCACATACATAAAGCGTTATAAAAATGTGTCCTGAGGCTTCATTACATAAAGTGACATAACAGAACATCAAATATACATTATAAATGTATATTTGAACTGTTTATTAATTTAATGTAGAGACCAGTGTCATAAAGCTTTAGAAGGTTTATGTTTAAAGAATTATTCCTGGAAATTAAGTGCTCATAACTGTTTATAAAAGCTTATAATATCTTTGTGCAGCCGTTAGGTAACGTGTTAATACCTCTATAAAGGAGACCGCATTGATGTTGATGTTCTCAGGTTATTCTTCAGGTTGAATGAAACTCTTTATATATAGTACATTTATTTATTTACACATAAAAAAATTACTACAAGCTACAGAATAAAAGTCAGATTTGTTATTATACCGTACATTTAATCAGTTAAAGTATAAGACAAACTCTTTGTTGTAAGAACAACGTTATTTTTCATTTGCCTCAAATTGTACAAACTATAAAAATCTATAAAAACTACCCAGAGGCCGATTGTTTGATCTGCTGTATGAACAAGTTTTGGATATGTTTTCATCTTTCCGAGCTGCATGAACATCATGCATTATTGTTAATTCCCTTTGCCAGGTCTCTGGACAGTTTTTAGTTTAAGGCAATGATTGTACCATTCCAAAGGAAAGGCCCCACAGTTATTTCACTCCCCACGGCTGTGTTTTTACTCGGCTCGGTCTGCTTCTGGCATCTAAGCTTTTTCCAGTGTTCTGCATGGCTTGCTGGAAGCTAATCGGCCTTTGGACTGTGCACAGAATCACTTGCACTACAAAGTAAAATCCATTATTTCTTTGCTTTTTCAGAACTCTTTTCTCATTCTCTTCCTCCTCCTCCTCCTCCTCCTCTTTATCTGCTCTCTCTCTCTCTCACAGTGCTTCCCTCTCTATGTGTCAATCAGTCAAGCAGTCAGGCAATGGAGAAAAGTACAACAATAGAACTTGCCGAGGAGAAAGTCAGGAGTTTCATTTTGTGGATCTGATCGTTTACATCTCCTGGTTAATTGATGTTCCTGGCCAATGTTAGAGAATAGATGTATGGTGAGAAATGACGATGATTGTAATGGGTACCAGCATCCTGTGCTGATTGCTTTGTTCTTCACTGTCAATAAGAAGCAGAAAGCTGCTCACTGTCTCATCACAAGTGCCAACATTCATTTGTATACTCAACATTTACAAGTACTTCTTATGACTTGTCTTTTAAGAATAGATTATGGGTAATTAAATAGCTGATTATAAATGAGAGGAGCTTGATTACACTTCCTATGTTGTGGTCAGGATGAAAAATAATTTCTTATTGATCTGCATGACAATGAATGTGTTTCATTTGTATTTGCATCTGATCTCCGCCTACCAGTTCTGAGGAACGTGATTGAAATATTAATGTCATACAGCCTGGATTATGAGAAGTTAGAAAAGAAAGCCAACCAACACTCGCCGGCCACTTTATAAGGTATAGCCCCTTTTCAGAGAGCAAATGACTGAGACATAGCACTGCTGACCTTCTTAGTTTTATTAGTCTCTTTTACTCATGTTCATGACCCCTACCGGACCACCACGGAGTGGGTGTTATAAAAATAGTCATAAAGTTGTTTGCAGATGAGCTCCCTGGGTTCGTTTCTTGTATAGTTTAGTCTTCACACATCTCAAAGACCAAAGACAAACAAGCCAGATGGAAGATATTAAAATAATATTATCCTGTCTTTCACCCAATGAGCAGTGGAATAGGTGTGAGACCCCCCTCCCCCCCACACACACACACACGCCCAACACCACCCACACAGGCACTATGCTTATTAAAATAAGTGGCTTGGAAAATTAATGAAGTGGTAAAAGTCATAAAATAAAGTTAACCTGAACCGTTCCAGGCTCCTGTCTATTATAAATGAACATCAATCAGGGATTTTATAAGTGAAAATGAGGCCCATATTTGAACTTGCACTCAGTATTGATGGAGGACGGTTAGGTTTCACATCATTTTGAATGCCTGCATGAACATTTTCCATAATTTGAAAGGTTGATGGCTGTCCCTTACTTACAATTCAGAGGTTTAAAGAAGTAGTCTGAGCTTAAGAAATCAACCTCAGTTAAATGATCCTGTCAATAGGACAGGTCTCAGTGGATATTAAAATGCTCAAAAGTGCATATCTGTTCAAAGAGGTTTGGATTACATAAACACACAATCTCACGTCTCTGGAAACAGAGCATTTTTCTCTGTCTTTCAGTTGCAGTGCTCTCCTGTTTGGTAACTGTGATAGATTGAGCTATTACTGTGCACTTTAAGTTCTAAGTTGTTTTACCATATCTTAAGTGCACAAACAGCTCATTTGGGAAGGAGGCTGTCTGTTAGCACAATCTGTAAATCTCTGCTGGTATGAGTATCAATAGATACTCTCTCTCTTCTCCATGTGTGTTCTTGTAAATGCTTTACATTGTCAGAAATAAAGGGACAATAGGAATCAATTTCTGTCTCCTAAAGTACAATTCACAAAAATGTGCTCCCTGTGGACCTCATAATTACTTTGTAATGTTGTGAGACATAAAAAAAAATCTATTTTCCCGAATAGAAACTTAAAGTAGCTTGAGGGGGAATCATCCCCGTGATGAGCACTGCAGCCCCAAAGGTACAGAAATGCACTTTCATTTCTGAAGCTAAAGGTTTTCTTAAAATTCTGAATTTTAACCAGGTTCATTACTTTATAAAATGTGTTTTTGTAAGGCGTGTTGTCTTACAGCAGCTCTAAACCTGACATCAACCATCACCTGAAAGGTAACCCATTAAAAAATAATAAAAACTACCTGTCAGGACACTTCAGACCAATACATACAATACAAGACCTTGTTTTTTAGCCTTTCGATTTTATTGTTGATTCTTTGTTGTGTGAAATAATTAAATTCTAAAAAATTGGTGCCAATAATTTGTGCCAAAGATTTGATTTCATAAAGCTTTGGTTGAGCATCCATGATTACGCTGTTGATGCAAGCGCGCTCCCATGCCTGCGGCCAGTGGTTAGGAAACATAATTAGTAATGACCTTGTTGATTACAGTAATGTGCAGGTAGACAATTAAAATGCACATTGCAAAGACCGGAGATGAATAAATATTTAAACAGAAAATGTACAGTCCATGAAAACCACAAACTATGCGACAGAGCAGACGAGAAAGAACTGCTGTTAGGATGGCAGGCCATGTTTACATTGTCAGAAATGTGACATGACATGAAAAGTGAAAAGCACCGCTTTAAGGGGCTAAAAACGGCTGTCGTGTGATCAGAATGACTGCAGCCTTGTAGCATCCATCTATAAGAATTCTTGATACATTCAACACACACACGTTTCCTCTGGGGTCTCGGTTTTTCTAATAAATGCATTAGAGATGCTAAGCTCTCCAAACCTTTGTGGATGTATGCATCAGTGTACTTGGAGCACCAATACCAGGCACCAGGGTTGCATCAAGAAGACCATGGGGTAACATGGGATTAGAGCAGGATTAAGATTTAAGACGTATCATTTTGCTAGTTTAAGTGCGGGGCCACCAGGCAGCAGGAGGAGAGGGAGATGCATGCAGGTAACTGGGGTGATGGAGGAGGATATTTAGAACAAAGTGGGATTGAGAATAATAATCTGCTGTGGTGACCCCTTGTGGGACAAGGCCATTAGAAGAGGTAGACATGCCACACTTGTCTTAACATGGGGTTAGGAATAAGGGTTCAGCATCATACAGAGTAACTACAGTAGCAATTACATCATGAAGGACAAGCAGAAATAAAATAAAATCATTTAATGAAATCATTTTAGAAAGTGAACTGGGGCGGCACGGTGGCTTAGTGGTTAGCACATTCGCCTCTCAGCGCTAGGGATTCCCGGTTCGAATCCCCATCTGGGTGGAGTTTCCATGTTCTCCCCGTGTCTGCGTGGGTTTCCTCCGGGTTCTCCAGTTTCCTCCCACAGTCCAAAAACATGGATCAAGTTAATTGAATTCTCAAAATTGCCCCGTGTGTATGTGTGAGTGAGTGTGTGCCCAGCGATGGATTGGCGCCCTGTCCTGGGTCTATCTGCCCAGCGCCCGAGACGTTCTCCCCTGTATGGGCATGGGGACCCCCACTGCGACCCTAATAGAGGATAAGCGGGAGATAATGAATGAATGATAGTGAACTGGTGATTTCTGAATGTCCAGGCTTCTCATTACTGCTGCAAACTTGACAAATAGGCTCCAATAAGATTTTGACATTAGTTAAGTAAATTAGAAACGACCAGGAGTCCTAGTGGTTTAGTGTGAAGATGTTCTTTAAAAAGGCAAACTGTATGCAGTTAATGTATTCCGTGCTTCCATTTTTCAAACATGCAAGGGCAACGAAGGGCATGAAGAAAGAACTTTCTGATCAAAGTCCCTTCAATAAATACAATTAAAGTGGTTGTAATAAACAGAGCATGGAAATCATACGGTGATGTTAGCTTTGAGTTTAGTGGATAAAATAAAGGCCCACCAACAGAATCAAGATCTCATTTATTTCAGCTAAAATACTAGCTATGGAATTAATAAACACAGCACTCATACATCATACATTCATATTTCATGTTATAATATTTTTTAATCGCAATATTAGATCACGTTCTCTTTGCTTCTTTAATGGGACTTCAGTCCCTCTGGATAGATCACCGTATCTGTTTTTAATACCATAACAACATATCTAGAGTTCAGAGAACACCGTCTTAATCCCTCCTGATAGGATGTCAGATCTTAAAACTGTTCTGAGTTCAGTCCTAAAGGCGACGTCCATCGATGCGGTGCTTTCTGCTCGGTGCAGTACACTACATTCCGTGGCTAATCCTCCAGCCAGGTCTCCTCAGAGCCGGTCTGAATGCCTCTGATCAATGAGAGTGAGACAAGTGAGCCCAGCCTGGGCAAAGAAAAGAGTACAGTGCCAGAAAATGTCACCGTGCTGCTGCTTGCCTTTTTTCTTGCCAAGCTCAGCTACCCAGCCACCTGCATGGCAGACGACTCCAGGTTTGAAAATGAACTCACTGTTGCATCTGGTTAGTGATGCATAAAAAGCATTAAAAACAGTCTTTAGTTACAGGAATCTCTGTGTTTCATGGTAAATTAACTGTAGTTATATTGTCAGTACGGTATAAGGACAGCTAAAAAGACCACTGGTAGGGATTTTGACGTTGAAATGAGTTAAAACATTTTCTTTCTAATGTAAATCATTCAGCTCCATTATACCTCATGCATATCGCGACACCATGCCGATATCTTTACCAAACACTTCTGTATTCTGCATGCTGGCTTGACAATGTGACAGTTCAGAAAATAACGCCAGGAGCCCCTTGCAGCAACTACTGCTACTGGATCAGGTACATTTGTTCAGCAAATTCACTCTGTCATGTCAAATCAGCAGGTGCTCGGTTTTTTCTCTTCTGAAAGGCAATTGAATGTGCCACGGATTTCTATTGCTGAGAAAGCAGCAGGACATATATAGAGCTCTGCTTCAGAGGCAGTGGAGGAACAGTGGGAGGGTATTATGGCTGTATTAAAGATGGCCTCTCCCTGCGACTATCCAGCTCTTCAACAAGTTACTGCGTCCTCACAGGTGGCTTCTGGTTTCCTCTTTATTTATTCTCCAGTACCTTGCACATAATGAAAAGACTTATACGGTGCCCTTTACTAATCCAATTCTTGAAATAAAAGAAACCTATATGTTCTTTATGGAATCTGTTCCCATGTGACTTAAAAATGTAATTTTCTTTATGCTGCAACTAAGAGATAATATAATGCATTATGAATACCAGCATTTCATCCAAAACAGCAGGTGTAAAATATTAACCCTAACCAAATCACACAGCAAAAAATCTATTGTATAAATGTACATGAATCTAGTAATATGATCTGAAAAAGAAAAAAACTTTTTCTTAAAATAAGACAATGTTTTTGAAAAACTAGATTATTTATCTTTCATAAAAAATCTAGGGCGGCACGGTGGCTTAGTGGTTGGCACGTTCGCCTCTCAGCGCTAGAGATTCCCGATTTGAATCCCAATCTGGGTGGAGTTTCCATGTTCCCCTATGTCCGCGTGGGTTTCCTCCGGGTTCTCCAGTTTCCTCCCACAGTCCAAAGACATGGATCAAGTCAATTAGTTCTCCAAATTGACCCATATAGAGTGTGTGTGTCTGTTTGAGTGAGTGTGTGCACAGCGATGGATCAGCGCGCTGCCCTGGGTGTATCTGCCCAGCACCCGAAACGTTCTCCCCTGGATGGACATGGGGAACCCCCCCCCCTCCCCCCACTCCCCCCACGACCCTAATATAGGATAAAGCGGAAGATAATGAATGGATGAATGTACATGAATCATGAATAAATTGAAAACATTTCTCTAAGCTTTTTTTTAAATTAAGAAAATGTTTCTAAAAAACTAGATTATTTATCTTTCATAAAACAAATAAACTCAAGTCAGTTCTTCTGGCCTTCCCCAAACTGTTGTCACATTCAGTTATCCATAATGCATGCAGCAATCTTTAATATTACACAGCAGCGGCAGGAGAACTGAAATAAATCTTTTGATGTTTATAATGTTGCTCCTGATACATTTATCCGCTTGATAATCCAAATCCAATCCAATCCGAGCATTTGCAAAAGATCTTCTCTCTTTAAGCCTCATAGTTTTCAGATATGTGTCTGCGAGTTCCTGGTAGTACAGACGCCACGATGGAGCAGTCACCATGATGTCAGCTCTGTCTAAAGAGCAACTTCCTGACACAGACATTGCTTACTTGCATGTTCAGTGTTTCCTGGAGGCTCTTTTTTAACTGTGGGAGAGCCACAGCTGACAGCTTGCCACAGGAGAAGTGCCTTTCCTCGAGGACTCGTGACAGTGTTGGAACCTCTTTAATCTGCTCGTTTCAAACGACATGCCGTTCTTTAGATTTCAGGTTTGCTTTTGTGATTCTTTGATCTAAAGTATTGGTATGCAGTGATTGTGTTGTGAATTGTCAGAGAATGTCTTGTGATGTCAGAATCTTTACGAAGAGATGTAAGGCTTCACATTCTCTGTTCGCTTTACCCAACACACACACACACACATATAAATATATATATATTCCTTTAGGTCTCCAAAAATACAACACTGCGGGTGTGATTTTTCATTTTCAGGAGATAAACACACTCAGCCATCATCTTCTCATTTTGATACCATGTGCAGTGGTGCTGATTCTACACTGTGAATGGAGAGGTGCTCTTAGGGCTTTCTATTTGTCTGATAGCATCATTTACTACATACTATCATATCCTGGTATAATCTAGACAATAATACAAACACTTTTTCTAGCTTTTAGGTTATATAACTAAAATCATATCAAGGTTGTTTTTCAAGTTCAGTACACCCTAGCAGTAGCTCCTTTTAAAAGCTCATTAGCACAACTCGTTTACATTAACTATAAAAATCATATGATGTAAATTAAAAAAGAGATAAATGACACTATTTGAAATATTTGTGTGTTAACAGTTACAATTATCCACTTTCTGCATCAATTCTCCAAATTCTATAATTATTGAAAGCACTATTGGGTATCAAATACTAATAATTTGCAGGGTTTATGCTTTGGTAGCCCATCCGCCTCATGGTTCAGCAGTTTGTGCTTCCACCTCAAAGTGGCTGTGTTGATGTAACTGTTTCTGTGATGAAATAGCCAGTGATGGGGAGCTGACAGTAAACTCCCACAAACACCAGCCTGCAGTTAAAGGGAACTTTATTTCGTTTTATTTCTATTGTTTTGTTGCATTTAGTCAACTGTATTTAGCACAGTTGCCCTTCAATAGAAAATTGTTGAGCAGATAAAGATTGTTTATAAAGTTATGTCCACACACACACACACCAACAAGATATACGAGCCACACACTTGGAATAACAGGCTGGGGCGCATGTGGTTGTATCCCTGAGGATTTTTATCACAATTGGTTTACAGCATTGGTTCCAGCCCACTGCCGTCTGTACGCATTAAGATAATAAAATGCCCTGCCATTCGCACTGAGGGAGGACATGAACTGTCAAGATAGGCCAGGGCCATAATACTCTGCAGTATTTGTGGATCTAGAGTTGAAATAGAGTGAATATGAAGACAAGAAAGGAAAATGGGCCGTGCCTCTCTCCGTTACTCCCACTGTTCTCGCCTCGTAGCTGCAGTTAGTGGACTTTTTTTATTAAAGCCTCACTGAATTCAAGCAATATGGTTTGGATTGGATATTAAAACAATAGTGTCTTGCTACCATTCTATTAGAACACAGGAGACATGGGTTTTTACAGCTTAGTGCCATATAGAAAATAAAACACTCATTTTTCATACACAACAATTTGTTCTAAGTACATACAAATAATCTGACTAATAATATCAGCTTGCTCAGATACCTGATTTTATATATGTATCTTTCTATCTCTCCTTCTCTTCCCCCTTTACTTCCAACCACAACCACACCCGCTCCAGCTAATTAACTTCTTCAAAAGTTTGATTGGTTCAATCAGATGAATTAGTGTTGGGTAAGAGGGGGCAGTGTGTTAGATGCAGGTAACGCAGCCAATTAATAACTTCTGAAGAAGTTAATTAGCTGGAGCACGTGTGCTAGATTGTGGTTGAAACTAATCTCAGGGACAAGGTTAAGTTTCAGGACCACGGTCAGTGACTACTCTTTAATTATAATTCCTTATTATAGCAGTAATGTTGCCAGCATGCACAGCATGTAATATTACAGAAAATATCCAATTTAAAGACATATAGATTAAATAGCTAATAATAGTTTACTTCCAGTAGCAGGAGAAAGGTTTTAAATCATTATAACAATATGACTGAACATATTGTAACGATTCTTTATAATTAAAACACATTTCTTAACTTTTCTGCAAGTTCTAATCATTCATTCATTCATTATCTCCCGCTACATCCTCTATTAGGGTCGCGGTGGGGTTCCCCATGCCCATCCAGGGGAGAACGTCTCGGGCGTTGGGCAGATAGACCCAGGACATGGCACCAATCCATCGCTGGGCACACACTCACTCACACAGACACACTCTATATGGGGCAATTTTTGAGAATTCAATTGACTTCATCCATGTTTTTGGACTGTGAGAGGAAACCGGAGAACCCGGAGGAAACCCACGCAGACACGGGGAGAACATGGAAACTTCACCCAGATAGGGATTCGAACCGTGAGTCCCTAGTGCTATATATATATATATATATATATATATATATATATATATATATATCACTGAGAGGCGAATGTGCTAACCACTAAGCCACAAGCCGCAAGTTCTAATCAGCTGCTCAAAATTCCAGTACAGTGCAGAGATTTACAGATAATATTTATAGTGACTTAAATCAGTAAGAACTTTAAACAATTGCTACAGGTGCTTAGTACTACAAAACATAGAACCGATCCAATTATAATCCCACGCTGAATGCCTGGTCCGGTTGGCAAACACAGAGACTTTGAAACACCACACTGCCAGGTTTATGAGGTCGGAGGGCAGCGGCAGTCTAAGGCACTTCTAAAACACCATCTCTTTAAAGGATGAAAAGTGTCACCATGACCAGCGATACATTTTTAATCTTGTTAGCACCTGTGTGAAGTGACCTTTACTGTGGCTAGACACTTGGCAGTGTGGGTCGTGTGTACTTTTTTTTAATGCGAAGAAAGATGCAGCTTCTGAAAGGTATAAAGCATAAGATTTCTTTATTGAAGCCTTTAAGTCCAGGTCTTACTTTGTTGAAAAACTGAAATTTATGATTTCCACCTATTTAAAAAAAAAAAACATTACAGCAATATATATACACACACATATATATATATATATATATATAGCACTAGGGACTCACGGTTCGAATCCCCATCTGGGTGGAGTTTCCATGTTCTCCCCGTGTCTGCGTGGGTTTCCTCCAGGTTCTCTGGTTTCCTCCCCCAGTCCAAAAACATGGATCAAGTTAATTGAGTTCTCCAAATTGCCCGATATAGTGTGTGTATATATGTGTTCGTGTCTGTGTAAGTGAGTGTGTGCCCAGCGATAGATTGGCGCCCTGTCCTGGGTCTATCTGCCCAGCGCCTGAAACGTTCTCCCCTGGATGGGCATGGGGAACCCCACCGCGACCCTAATAGAGTATAAAGCGGGAGATAATGAATGAATGAATGAATATTTGTAATAATTTAAATAAGACAAACAAATCCGCTTTGTATTCTCATCGTCTATTCAACACCAGTATTTCAGTGCCATAATTCCCCTCACCTTAATAGTGGCTATTGTTTTGTACTAGCAATAACAGCACAATTGTTTTGGACAAGATCAGCACACAGCGGTGGATTCAGTGGATTTACTTATAGAATGTGAATCAGTTCTTAATCATGTTTGTGTGTGACAAATGCTTAAAAATAGAAATACAAAGTTTTGTTGAAGTGGCCTAAAGAAGATATTGATTATTAATACTTGCTTTTAGGATTTGAAATGGGTGTTTATCATGTGCGGCACGGTGGCTTAGTGGTTAGCACGTTCGCCTCTCAGCGCTAGGGATTCCCGGTTCGAATCCCCATCTGGGTGGAGTTTCCATGTTCTCCCCGTGTCTGCGTGGGTTTCCCCCGGGTTTTCCGGTTTCCTCCCACAGTCCAAAAACATGGATCAAGTTAATTGAATTCTCAAAAATTGCCCCGTTTAGAGTGTGTCTGTGTGAGTGAGTGTGTGCCCAGCGATGGATTGGCGCCCTGTCCTGGGTCTATCTGCCCAGCGCCCAAGACGTTCTCCCCTGGATGGGCATGGGGAACCCCACCGCGACCCTAATAGAGGATAAGCGGGAGATAATGAATGAATGTTTATCATGTTCCAAAATTAAAGTTTAGTCCTTTACACCACATACATCTAAACAAACGTATCTACCTCGAACATAAAGCGTCTCTGAAGATTAGAAAATGCTTACAGTAAATAACATGCCATGGAAGTACAGGGGATGACAGCTTGTTTTCACCCATGGAAGATTTTCCCTCCACCCCTGATAGCTGACTCCGCTAAGGAGAACAAATTTCCTGACATACTGTACACGTTATTACATTTGAACACCTGTTCAGATCATGCACCATGCTTCCAACCAACAGCATGCATCCAGCCAAAATAATGATGAACAAGCGAAGACAGAACAACACACATGCTTTATTACCAACAGTTTCTTGTCATGGTTCAGCATGAGAAAAGGCTCTGAATATGCACAGACCCAACCACAAACGACAGAATGCCATCGGGGACAACATAATCAAAAATTAAAGATTAACGCAATCATAATAAAAGCAATGTACTAATACCGCAGGACACATGTCACTCCTAATATGACACATGACGCTTAAACGATATCTCAGATAGCACATACCCCCTAACCACAACCATACTTCAGAACGAGTGCTACTCAGAAAGACCACAGAGACCGCATATTACTACTGCAGAAAAATAAAAGAAAAAATAAATAACAATATGTAGGGACAGCTTCCAGACTGACTCGAACAGAACAGCAGCCAACAATAATGAAATGGTTGAGGAACCCCAAATCACCTCACTGGCCAAGGCACTAGCTATGAGGAAAGAGTGTCATGCTTTGGTACGCACCATCATGAAAGCATGTCATACTGATGATATTAATATGATTTATAATTGGTGCTGATCAATGGTTGACAGATCTATCAACATAGTTACAACAGAAACCATGTGGGATTCCACTTCTTACTGTATGCCTGCAAGTTCTCGCTTTTAAAACTGGCCAGAAGCGAACCAAGAAAATTAATGATAATCACTGAACATCTGAAGAGTCAAACCAGCTCAGCATCTAAAGATTAACGCAACAAACAATGAATAATTTAATGCAAAAACTGCACAAGACAATTAAACTTAAAAATCCAAAAGATCTTCATCCTCTTGCCTGATTAAATTCAGAAATTATACATTTACTCTTAAAATGTCTCCGTTACACAGAGATTTTCTCCAACTTTAGCAGAATAGTCCATTTAAACCCAGGACCGACTGAAACGGTTTTTGATGCTGAAGTTTAAGTTCAGGGCAGCACGGTGGCTTAGTGGTAAGCACGTTCACCTATTAGCTCTAGGGATTCCTGGTTCGAATCCCAATCTGGGTGTTCTCCCCGTGTCCGCGTGGGTTTCCTCCAGGTTCTCCGGTTTCCCCCCACAGTCCAAAAACATGGATCAAGTCAATTGAGTTCTCCAAATTGCCCCATATAGAGTGTGTCTGTGTGTGAGTGTGTGGCCAGCAATAGATTGGCGGCGCCCTGTCCTGGGTGGTTCTCCCAGCGCCCGAAATGTTCTCCCCTGGATGGGCATGGGGAACCCCCCCGCGACCCTAATAGAGGATAAAGCGGGAGATAATGAATGAATGAATGAGTTTAAGGTCACGGCCTCGTGAACGGACCGTCGTCTCAGGATTGCACCGAGGCCCAATGGTTTACTTGGACTCAAGGATGCACAGATGGGTTTTTGATGCTTAAAGATCAAGGCTGCTGTTATCTCACCCATCCTACGCATCACACGAACGAATCTTATGATCACCTTCACGGATTTATGTTACATTTGGCATTTCTTGTTCAGATTCAAGGATGAACTTATTAGAATTTAACGGTCTGATGTCACCATGACCTCATGCCCTACTATTCAGGCAAACATGACATTTAATTGTTACCACTGGTTTACAGAAGCGGACAACAGCACAGTGGTCAAAATGGGTATTGCGCTTCTGTATTTAAACATAACAGAGTCTCAAAATACAAAGCAAAGTCCAAATAGGCGTAATGTGGAAGAACTTGACAGTCCCACACGGACACAGAGCTCTGATTACAGCCTCAAATAACACCTTGGGATAAACGTTGCAAGCCAGCACTCATTTAATACCAGTGTCTGATCTCAAAAAGGCTCTCTTTAGTAAATGTCTCCTCAGACACACTCCAAAATCTTTTAGAAATGTGAAGGTGTCCCAGTACTTCTGTCCATATTACTGACCACCAAAGTGCAAATGCATAATAGCAGTCTAAAGTCCAAACAGATTGACATTAATACCACACCACCCCCAAGCCACCCCCCTCCTGTTTGGCTCCATAGTTTAACATCAGTTTAATAGCACAGTGCATAAAGATCTGCAGGTCCTGACTTGATGCAGGTCAGTGTTTTTTGTAGAATTGTTCTACACAGATCATGTTTTAGGCTCCATTCAGATACATGGTATGCCAGTCCTTTTTTTTTGCTATGCTCTCTGAAATAAAGATGAGAATAATATAGGGATGGAAGTCAGAAAAGGCCACGCTGGGCAAGTTTTCCGTTCATCTCTTTAACTACTGACAGTTGGCAACTCCCACTCCAGAGCGCCGTCCTGGCCCGTGTGCTCTGTTTGATGAGAGGTTGCACAATCAGAACCTCTCAATGCTGCTCACACATGCACCGGCGTCCCAAGAGTGCTATTGAATCGATGTTAGGAAGGTCTCACGGGCGTTGTGGGATGTCTTTCTCAGAGCAAAATCTCTCCCTTGTACAAAGGTCTAACAATTACACTCTGACAAGATTGGAAAGGATCCAACATGTCATATATATCAAACTGTTTATCATTCCTAACCATTGTTGCTTCTTACTTCTTTAACTGGATCACACAAAACTGCTTCCACAAACAGTTTCAACGAAATATCAGAATGACATCCTTCATCACAAAGCAAAATACTGCCGTTTTGAAAATTCCGACCTCCGGGGCTGACAGAGGGTTGATAAACTTATAATTTTATATTTACTTTTTATGCTCGCTTGGGTAATAAGTCAGATATTTTAAGCTGATTCCTGCAGATTAATTCTGTCCTGATGCTTCACATGATATGGATCAAGGATATGGACTTCTGACTGCTTCTATAATTATTACGCATGAGATTTTACTGATTAAAACCATTTAAGTGGCTATTTTGAGGGTTTTTTTCTGTTCTCAGTTCCAGTTAACAGTTTGTGACTGAAACGCTTGATGGGATGAGTGCAGAGCAAACAGAGTGTTGCCTCTATAGCCCTGTGAAGAAGGATGTCATGAATGGTTGCTGGTGGCCTTGAGCAGTTATCACACGTTTTAGCTTTTTTTTTTCCCCTTTATACTTTAAGTATTGGCTTGGGAAGGATAACACTTATCTTATTGTTAGACAACAGGGATTCAATTCCTCTTTCTCTCCAGCTATCTAAAAAGTCTGCATGGGTTTGTTTGTGCAAAGTTGTTTGTGTCAGCTGTATATTCTCAATTAGAGCGCCTCATCCTCCCATCACTCTTCCTCGAGCTAATTAAAAGCCAGAAGCCTGTTCATTTCCTGTGCTGTCGAAACAACTAGGCTTAAAAGCCATGCTACGAATCTGTTGTGTATAGATGGAAATGGTGCTCAGCACGCTGATGGTTTTGGTGTATTTAAGGTTTCTGACACCAAACAAGATTTGTGCCCATTACAGCTGCTGCTGGAAATTGCTTCCCTGGTGGCACATAGCCGGGCGGCAAATAAATGATGGTCAGGCTCGGTTGAACTTGAAATAAAGGCTTGTTTGTTTCTTGC
The DNA here is from genome assembly GCA_019802435.1 of Corydoras maculifer. Taxonomy (NCBI): domain Eukaryota; kingdom Metazoa; phylum Chordata; class Actinopteri; order Siluriformes; family Callichthyidae; genus Corydoras; species Corydoras maculifer. Next base: position 2,436,974 of record JAFMOD010000670.1, read on the forward strand.
CAGGGCAATCCAAGATTTCTATGGCAGTTTACATGTATCCTCCATCATCACTTGACTTCTCATCAGTTCTTTTCTTTTCCTCCTGTGTGAGGCTCACTGCAGATTACATGATCACTTTGCTCTTAAGATTAGAAAGATATTTCTCCAGGTTTTTTACACATATACAGACAACATAAAGAGCTGGATTAGGACATATTACAAATGACCCCCCAAATGCAGTTCTTATGCGGAGCCGGGTCACATGTGTAACAAAGGCGGTAGATAATAATGTATCTTTATACAACGAGGGCGGCACGGTGGAATAGTGGTTAGCATGGCCGTTTCCCAGCGCTGGGGATGCAGGTTTGAATTCCGAATCTGGGTGGAGTTTCCAGGTTCTCGCCTGTCCATGTGGGTTTCCTCTGGGTTTTCCTCCCACAATCCAAAAACAGGGGTTCAAAGTGAATTGGCTGTGCTAAATTGACCCTATTTAAATTGTCCCTATATAGTGTGTGTGTCTGTGTGAGTGAGTGTGTGCCTAGTGATGGATTGGCACCCTGTCCTGGGTGTATCTGAATGGTTCTTTTCTGGATGGGAGAGGATCCCTGTAGATGATTCATGAAGGCAAGACACACACACACACACACACACACACACACACACACACACACACACACACACACACACACACAGTGTATGTATATACTATCAGCAGTGACACTCTGTGAAGCACAAAGGCAGCACTCTCTATATTTCCTCAGCATAACAAGACAATGAAAGACAATGAGGAATCTGGTTTGTTTCTGATGACAAGCCCATTAAATTCGGCACTTTTCCTTAGGGCTTCATCAGATGGATGATCGTTGCTTACATGGGATGCGTTTGATTAATAGGCTGATTAGACCGGAGAGATGCCAAACGCCTCCACTCTGGCAGTAATAAATCTGCTCTGAGGCTTCTGCATCTCTGCAGAAGAGGGAAAAAGCTTGCTAAAACCTTTCTAATATACTGATCTGCTTTCACACTCAAGCTGCCTGCTTAAGGCTTGTAGAAAAAAAAGAAGGAAATACGGGAGACCACGATTGTACAGTGGGTGGACCATGGGTGAGAAGGCTGTCGCAGTGACGACTGATTTAGGACTGCTAATAATACTTTTGGCCAAAGTGACTTGGCATAGGCACAAAAATGACGACATTCAGCTGAACCTGTGGAACTTCTAGAGTGGGAGAGCTACGGTCAATGGCTCAACATAAATGTCTAGACGGGGAAAACAATAAAACTATTAGTTTAAACACATTCTTACACTCAGGCAATCTCCTGTTATTGAATTGGTTTGCAACTAAATAAATAGTTAATGTTGCCTCAGGGTTTACAATATAAAACTATGTTTTTTACTGTTCACAAAAAGACTTCACATTGTGGATGCACGGTTTTAACTCGTGATCTGACAAGAACACAAAGTGAAGTTTATTCTGTGTATGATGTCATTTCTCAATATTATTGATTATGTATCATCGATTTGTTGTAAACCATTTAAGATAAGATAAGATAAACCTTTATTTGTCCCACAATGGGGAAATTCACAATTCAGACAACTTCATCTGTTCTGGAACACTTTCAAACAACATATCATTTTATTTTAAATAAACTCAGTTTGCAGCACAGACATCCTGATTCCAGCCGTCCTATGTACTCAAAAACATGTTTACATATAAATACATACACACACTTTATATTAATTGGTCTTAATTAAGGATACTGAATATCAACATGAATGTCCTCAATGAGAGCTCCCCCATATAATTAAGATTAGTGTGTAAAGACATGTAGCTACAAAAAAAATGGTTATGTTTTGTGGCAAAACTTTTCATCGCGCACATTTAAACACTACTTTCAATTGTTATACAAAAAATAAACATATTGCTAAACAATGAAATATTTGATATTATAAGAACAAAGATAGAATGATAACCAGCAAAGCCAATGACATCAACAACAAGAACAATAACTAACTATGGAATTAGTTAAAACAAAAAATACTTGCTGTTTTGTTAAATCTATTTAAAAACCAGAAACAATGGATAATTTAAGCAACACCATTATTAAATGCTAATATATGTATTTGTATTTCAAACTTACAACCTTAATTGTGCATAAATTTATAATTATTTGTTTAGTATGTTTGTATTGTATACACACACACACCTCCTCATCCCCAATTTGCACTGTTTATTTTATAGCATGTGAAGCCAATCATTTTCTTTTCAAGCAAGCACATCACTGCTCGTGTGTTATTTGCAGATACTCATGAAAACGCTCGTAGAATCATCCTGTTTTAAAATCAGCCTTCATTTTTCAAGAAAAAGGACCTTCGCTCAGCACATCTCAAGCCCATTTGAAGTCGGCAGTGCTTCAGACCATTTGAAGCACACTTCCGCAATTATTAGCTTTCAGCAGTCAATACACTGGCACACCATCACTCTAAGACAGCATGATTAACCACAATTTAGCACACATACAGAAGTATGCAGAAGTATCTGCTTCCTATGGTTTAGAATACAACATCTACAGCCACTTCAGCTAATTAGTTTGTGAAGGTAATTTAGTAGAAACCAAATTATATGCCTTATAAATGTCTATAATTAATGCTTTCTGCAACCTAATTGTATGCCAATTTATTCTAATTGCCAATCCCCACCCAACAGCTACAGCTAGTCATGCTGTTTATAGACGGAGGGCTATTTGTCTAGTGCCATCTTCAGTCTACGTCAACATTTTTTCATATTTTTTCCCATACTGTTTGTTTCATGATTAATACAATAAATGTTATAAAACTACACAGCTGAAGGAAATCTTAATATTCCAAATTGTAAGATGTAATAAGAATTTGTTCGTTAACACTTGGTGGTGAAACATTTTAATTTAAAAACAGCAGCATACAGGCGAGTATTTCCCGTGTATAAGAATGAATCTAAAACAAAAGCTCAGTCAGTAATGTACACTGGGTACGGGTTTTGAGGTTAAGTAACAGGTGCAGCATTCAGTTGCTTAGCGACAGTATAAACAACTTCAGAGGAACAAATTATGGACGGTTAAGTGATCGCAGCCGGTTTGTCTACTTCAGTGTTTTCAAAAATATATTTAGCTCTTTCCACTTTAAAAGTTACCCTGCATGCCATAATTTACCATCTGGACCAATAGAAAAACAAACATGCTGTGTGATGGAGAGATGACTTACTAGATGCTGTATATTGTGTGCAGGGAGGATCTTAGGAGACGGCATGACAGAGGAAACAATCCAAACCCAAACACAGTCAGATTCTATGTTATCCTGTCAAGATCTGAATTAGACCCTCACTTTGGCTGCCATGCATTTCAAACCTTCAGAGAGAGAGATAGACAGACAGAGAGAATGTCAGAGAGAGAACAGAAGCAAACCAGAAAAAAAAGAACATGACTTTGCACTATTAGAACTGGACACATTTTCTGGCTGATCCGAAATCCACCTTTAGACCAACAAAAATGCTCCACTGAGCACAGTATCAAGATTTTTGCCTTTGCCAAAATCTACCAGATGAGCTAAAGAGAAGAGTCTATAATCATGGACTATTAAATTTGAAGGATCTGGAGAGAGACGGTAAGGAGGAATGGTTTTGGATCCCTTACCATATGTTCTCCATTTTAATTAACCATAAAAAACCCTTTAAGCTGTTATCGTGTAATGAGAGACTGGACAAAGTTTGTCAAATTTGCACACGTTACTGAAAAGAGAGAAAAAGAGCACTTTCCTGTTCATTATTTACTTTTTTAAGTCATTTTAAATGAATAAAGAAGCTTCATGCAGCCCATATTTAGTGCTGATATGTGCAATCACACTTTCTTTCACATCGCAAACTTCATAATGAGCAGTTCAGCAGGACAGTCAGCAGGACAGGGCTGTTTTTTTTTTTTTTTTTTAGAATATTTCTTTCTATGGATCTCATGTGTGAAATGCAAGATCCTTTTTCATGTTGTTTTGCATAAACTTCAGTTTAATGTCTCTGATAAAGATCTTTCATTACAGGAAATTCATTCATTCATTCATTCATTCATTCATTATCTCCCGCTTCATCCTCTATTAGGGTCGTGGTGGTGTTCCCCATGCCCATCCAGGGAAGAACGTCTCGGGCGCTGGGCAGATAGACCCAGGACAGGGCGCCAATCCATCGCTGGGCACACACTCACTCACACAGACACACTCTATATGGGGCAATTTTGAGAATTCAATTAACTTGTTCCATGTTTTTGGACTGTGGGAGGAAACCGGAGAACCCGGAGGAAACCCACGCAGACACGGGGAGAACATGGAAACTCCACCCAGATGGGGATTCGAAGCGGGAATCCCTAGCGCTGAGAGGTGAACGTGCGAACCACTAAGCCACCGTGCCGCCCTACAGGAAATTCACTGTATTAATATATAAACACTTATTTATGAAGTGCATTCAACTGAACATGTTATTTAGCATCTGAAGTGCAGAACAATGTAAGCATGTGTATTGTTGCACATATATTCCCTCTGAATGCTGTTTAACATATGAGAGTCACCAGTGTGCCACCTGTGCCATAATCCACATCTGTATCAAATGCATTCTATGATAATACTATTAATACCAATCTCCTGGTTTGATTTAGTAAGAATTTTCATTAAACACAAATTCAGGAACTGAACCAATCATGAGCTGCTTGATATTTTTACAGTAGGAATCTAGACTTTGACAAAATTCGTCTTCACAAAATGCGTCTTCACTAATGGACACACATTGTAAAGGGCATAACGGATGGGGGAAGGCAAGGCAGACAGATACTAAAAAAGATGGAGAAACAAATCAGTGGATGACAGAGAAAAGTGAGAGAAGAGAAAAACTGGAAAAGGAAATAGATGGAAGAAGACGTGGACTGGACAGAGGCCACACTCTCAATCTGATCCTGTCATCTGTAATTGGCTGTCATCCTTTCCCATTCTCACTGGTACTTTTTTTTCTTTCTTTCTTTCTTTATTTCTTCATTCACTATTCCTTTCTTCTGTTTTTGTTCCTCCTCTGCCTGTATTTCTGCTCTTTTTATCACCTTTCGCTGCAAATAGGGCAGAGTGCACACGTTTTTCCTCCCAATTTGAGTGGGCTCCATCAGGCCAGAGCATTCAGAGTCACCGCTTTTGGCTAAAACGGGAAGAAAAAAATGGCTTGCCACTTGAAAGTGAAGGTCAGGGCAACCTTCAAGTTGGGCCCTTTTAGAATGTGCAGCTATGTGCAGAATAGAGAATGGGTCGGTGAGCAGCATTACCTCTGTCTGAGTAAACCCTCTCCCTCCAACTCCCTCTCCACAATGAATCACAATGCAGCAGAGCACTATATGTGGCCCGGGGGCCTCAGAATGCTACAGGGGTCAAAGCTTATTTGTGTATCACGTGCAAGATCTGCAGTTTATAAATACATTTTTTGGTCTAAAGTGAATTAAATAAGAGCGTTTTAAACTTTGATCTTGTGATTAACCTCACATGTGCACTTCATGATCAGTTTTTAATGCAGCACTGTTTTAGAAACTGTTTATTATTATTGTTTCACAAAAACTATCCCAACTCGATGGCTGGGGTTAGAGTACAGGGCCAGTCATGGCACAGAAATCATAATGGAGCTCTGCTGGTTAAGAGACTCGTTTAAGAGCCAAGTCAGAAAGAGCAACATATGATAAGCAGTGGATAGATAACAACAAAATATTAGGAACAGTTACAGAAATAACTTAATAAGCTGTAATTTCAAAAATACATGCAGGAAAAATAAAATAAAGATGCTGGCTGGTCAGTTCAGAGCTCACATTTATTATGAGGCAATTAATTGAAGGACATACCTGCTGTACCAGACGACAAGGTTATCTCACCCGTTACAGCATCTCGCTCATATTAAAGGATGAAAATGCCTCAATTCTTCAGAGTAAAATTTTAAAAAGAGTGGTATTTGCTACATGAAGAATAATTTTCACATATGAATTAGCCACCACAGGTTCCTGACCTTTCTAAAGTCTCGGCCTGTTCCGTAAAAAAAAACACCTTAATGAAGCAGTGATTCATAGATTAAATGTGAAATTAAATTATCACGTTTTAATAATATTTTAATAATTGTTTTTTTTCTCATGGTTGTGGCTTATGACCAGTTCATACAACAGCATGTCATCATAAATTAAATAAGTCATTAAGTTTATCTATTAACCTGCACACAGGCTGTAACCAGAGGCAGGACCTGAACATGGAATCTGAACTCCAATGCCCACGGTGTTGAATTCCTTCCTATTAAGTAAACCGTTATGCAAATTAAGTTCTTTTTTCTTAAAATCCCAGAATGCATTTTAATGGAATTGTTTAATGGAATGCGTTTACTCTTTGTTGTTAGAACACTGGCATTTCACAGAGCACCTAATAACATCTAAAAACAAAAAGGCACAACCAGTTTTAAACGTTGTAGGCTCCATCCATTCTGCAACTCCCATAGTGAGAGTCTGTAGAGCTCAAACCAGACAAGTGAAACAACATCTGTCTGCTCTAACCCATAATACACTAATTGCAATTGTTAGCCATATGTTCTTTTTTTATATAATCAATAACTGCTTTTTGTTCCCCAGCAGATGGTGATGTTCATCTTAAAGTCTTGGGGGAAATGCAGAAATTCAAATACCCTGCAAGGACAAAAGTATGGGACATTCCCCTAAACACTGTTTTAAGGTGTTACATTGAGTCCCATTGCCACAGAGAATCAGTCATCTGGCCAGAACTTTAAGGAAACTGTACGTGTCCGATTTCATGAGATTATACAAAAGTACATGGATGTTTTATGTGCAAGAATTTGGCAAATCCACACAGAACATTGACCTAAACCCCAACAAACAGCTTTAGAAGAACTAGAATAGAGATGATATATATATATATATATATATATATATATATATATATATATATATATATATATATATATATATATATATATATGGTCCATGAGTTTACAAGACATGTAGTCTTATAGCTAAGATAATCATGTAATGTTGTGATTCTTTGGATTCATTTGTAAAATACTTTGACACTATGATACAGAAACAGAGGTGTGGAGGATCATTCCTAAAGTCCATGGTCATTTATTCACCTGTCGGAGGTTCTGCTAATGATCAGTGTGCAGCCGGCAGACGCACCATCCAGCAGTTATTTTAAAGGTGCTTCATTGTGGTTTGGTGATAGAAATTATATCAGATAATCCATTCTGTCTTCATGGTTAAATATAAAAGCTCTACATAAATAAATAAACTCAAAACTTAAGCAGCATCGTCTTCTTTTTCACATAAAACCCTAAGAACATCTCTGTGGAATGTACACACTTTATACTTTAACACCTTCAGTCTTCCAAAGGCATTTTATATTTGGCTCAAAAGCTATTCAGTTCTTGTAGTTGGATTTTTTTTTGCAGTCTTTCTTTAAAAAAAGTCATGCAGTTCTGAGATATTCTTGGGTCATAGTTCTAAACCCCGGATTGCCCAACCACCTGAGATCAGATGTTTCCTGCATTCATTTATTATAACACTAATGCATTTTCCATTGTCTGATGGGATATTGTCATGCCAGCCACGTTTGTATGTGTCTGAAGCAGGTTTCAATAGACACTGCGGCTCTGAGTGACCAACCTGAACCTAAAGCGGAAGACGTTTGTTAACGCATCACACACTGAGCCCGGCGGACTTAGAAATGGCTTATAATTTACACATTTGGAATTTGATTGTGAGTAAAATCACACATTATAAAAATACACATGGCTGGAGAGCAAAGGATGAAGATAAATGGAACGTAAGCCTCAGTATGTTCGTCAGTGTTTGTAGGTATGAGCTCATGTACAGTCAGGCTGAAGCACTATGTGAAGGTTAGTCAGTGTACTGGTTCTTAATTTTAGCTCTCTGAGTGATTTATCTTAGCTGACATTAATATTTCAGTCTGATCTGTGATTCAGTGAATCACGGCCAATACCTGACATCTACTAAGCTTTTATACTGGTGCAAGCAGCCAAAACCTCAAGCAAAGCATGTTGTATTTTGGGTTCAGTGGCTGAGAGGAGGGTTGAAATATTTAAAATGAAAAGACACCGCACATTAGCTTAAATAAAAGGTTAAATGTCTAACAGCAGCACTGGCGCTCTAAGTTCTTATGATTTGTGTCTGTGTGACTTTATTTCTAATCGTGTTTGTGAGTTAAGTGGAAGAGAAAACCCAGCTTCCGATCAACATTCATTTGAAATGTGTTCAGTGAGATTCGGGTCAGAGCACTGGCGAGACCACCGGTGTTCCTCCACACCAAACGCATCAAGGCATGGCTTTCCAAACATCACTTTGTACACAGAGGCACAATCATAGTGAAGCATGACCCCAGACTGCGCCCACAAAATCAGAAGAGAAGGAAATAATTCTCTGAATCTGAAAGCACTCCACAAATCTGCCTTGTGCACATCCATCCATCCATACCGCCGTCCATCAATTCTATTGTTTATCCATCCAGCTATTGATCTTGCAATTAATTTATTACCATAATTTATTCATTAATGCATCCATATGCCCACCCATCGATTCATTCAGCCACAGCGTTCATCATCCACGTCTACAGTTTCAACTAAATATAAACCTACGCACATTTTTCTTAACCTTCTGTCTATTTACTCTCTTATCTTTTTATTATTACATTTTAATACTGCAGGAGTTTCACATAACAGACCTTACTGGCCCATTAGCCATGTGCTTCATAGTGACACATTATTTATCCTGCGTCTACAACAAAAACACCCCACTTATGGCACAGACAGCTTCATCCACTTGACTAAGTGCACATCTGTAAGCAAGCCAGACTCACTATGAAGAGTCATTAATGCAGAATGTACAGTTGTTTGCAAAAGTTCTGCACACTATCGGTTAACTGGTACAATTTGTCAAGTTTATAAAATGAAAAGGAGTCACAGACTCTGTAGCTCTGACAGTTTCTCTGTTTTTTTTTTTTCAGAAGCAAAAAAGAATTCTGACATCTTACAGATTTAATAACACCCCCTCCGGCACAAATCATAGCTTGCCACCACTTTTTGTATCTCGCTCAAAATCTCATTGTAATATTTTCCCACTCGTACTAAAAGATGGCCGGCAGGTCTGAGATTGCTATTGGTCATCTTGTATGCACAGGTCTATCCATGAATTTTTAACTTTAAGGTCATTGAACTTTTAAAAGCTGGGGTTCGCGTCTCCTCGGGAAGTCCATGGTGAATTTGGTGATAGGATTCAGATCATTATCCTGTTGGAGAGGCCGCCGTCTCGTCGGCTTCAGGCCTCTTAACAGATGAAGTTTGACAGTAGCTGCTCGGATTTGCTGGTATGTTGTGGAATCCATTTAACCCGCCATGCTTTCAACCCTGCAAATGTCACAAGCAGCAACGCAGATGACATGAAAGATCCACCCTCATGCTTTACAATTCACAAGCTTTGCTTGTTGTTAACAGAGTGATGCATGAGAAGGATCAGTGGGGAACGCTTATAATTGATGCCATCGTCTCCCACACAAGTCAGAGAGGTTGAACGTTTGTGCTTTGACACTCGCCTCCATCCGGAACCTTTAAACACCTACACCCTGATAGGCCAAAAATCAAGTATGCTCCACGAAAATTAATTTAGGTTCTTATCTTATCACATACCCCCCCCCCCCGACTTAGAAACGCCAGAGTAATTTGGACACCAGGCTTAAACATTCCAAAAGAATAAGTAGTGAATTACTGTTGAGCCTAATACAATCTGTATAGTTCTAAAGCTGTAAGCCTTTAGATTTCTCACTCAGTGATGTGTGCTTCTTGACTTATAAACTCTTGATATCTCAAATTGACTTCACTGTGTGCCAACTTTCCTCTGGCTTCATGTTCTGCCACTTGTGTAAATAAACCCAATTGTCACCCAAGACCCCAATGTGGGCAGAGGACCCTCAGCTGGCTCATATATTTCGATCTTGCTCTTCCTCTCTCATTGTGAATGTTGTCTTGCCGTCTGCCAGGGAAGATCACGGGTTGCACGTCTGCTCTGACAGGGGATGATGGAATCTGTGCCAGGTGAATTAATCCACCCTGGCATTCAGTGCAGGACCAGACCTTGGGCACATCTGGAACCAGTCTGGCACAGATGCTGCCCGGTGTGTTTATATCACACTGTGCTCGCGTGTGCCTTCATGATATTAGAAACAGACTGGAGGTGTTAGTGTAATCTCCCTTTTACACCTTTGCACTCGTATTTTGAATTTATGTTCCATTTTGGTGAGCGTTCTTCCTCGAAAATTAATAGGAGGGCAGAGTGTAATCTGCTCACTAACATAGGATAATACAACAGCCAAAGTTTGAGCATTACTCGACTGAAGAAGCACAGAACCACACCTCAAATAACAGCAGCCTTCTCGGGTTGTTCCAGGTGACAACGCTAGGAGCAGTCAAAAAAATGAAAAACACCTGATGTACTCTTTTTAGGACACCACACAATGTAGGCAACATCACTGGTGCATCCACAAGACAGATTGTGAAAATGTTTGACAAGGAACAAATAAAAAATATCCAAAGTAGTACAGTGTGGAGTTCTATAACCCCTTAAATGATCATTAAATAATAGTGGGTCCTTTTTAAAATCATTTAAATAGATGGTTGTTGTGCTCACAAAAAGGAGATGAAATGAACTGCACAGCAATACACTCACAAGTAGATTTTTTATAGCAATCAAGGTTAGCTTTTTTTTTTTAAAGAAATAAGTTATCAATGTCAGGAATTATTTTAGAAATCGATGATTTATAAATTAGAACTGGCTCCAAAAAAACACCCATTTTATTTAATAGTGCATGACAAATATGATAAATAATAAAAGACGATATCTCTGCTTATGGTGGGTATAATAAATGGCATCGCAGATACAGGTTGAAGGCCTCAGAATGTTTGATGCGTTATTCTATAATGTAATTGTCTAAATTGGACAAGACGTTCGGATGAGCTGGAGAACCATGATTGAAAGTTTCGAAGGACAAAAATGCTCCATCTGATATTTCGCAGGACCACATTGCACATGCCATGTTTATCAATTATATTGATTTTTGTCATAGACGTAATACATCATGTACAGCCCATGCACGCGGCGTCAGAGAATCCTTTATACATGAACAGTTTCGCTGAGGAGAGGCCATGGTGTTGCTGAGTGCGTGATGTATGTCCAATTGACTTGATAAATGGGTGTGATGCTGAAAATCCATCAAAACGACCGCGGATTAAACACACCAGCTTATTGATTAAACCGCAGGAAGACGTCATTAGAATACCAACTGCAAATCTGCGGCATTAATACCCACTCTAACACACATTTTTACAGTTATGAACAAAATATGAACTGTGGAAGACGCTATGATGTCAAATCACAGTGAGTTTTATGGGATACAGTGCTAACTTCTTTGGAAAAAAGGAATACATGATAGAACGTGATAGAAAAGCCAGAGGCAAAGGTGATAAAGTGATTTGGCATCGTTTGAGGTTTAAAGACTTCAGTCTTCATTAATCATATTTAACTTCAATGAAATGATTCTTTAATGACATTTTCTGAATGCATTAGCATTCTGTCTGTTTATTTGATGACCAGAACAAACTATATCTCTAAATTACAGGAATTTAACTGCTCATGTCCTATTAATATTGCAGAAACAATAGTTGAGGAATAATAACCTGTTAGCATTCACGGGGTTTTCGGATGTTGTTTTTAGACTAAATCATTTTACAGTAATGGTGTAACACTTCGTAAGAATGTTAAATTTGGTAGTTCAGTGGTTAGGGGGTTGGGCTATCAATCTGAAGGTTGGCGGTTCAAATCCCAGGTCCACTGAAGTTACCACTGTGGGTCCTTGAGCAAGGCCCTTAACCCTCATTACTCCAGGCATGTTGTGATGAACCCTGTGTTCACCTTGTAAGTCGCTTTTGATAAAAGCGTCCAATAAATGACCAAATGTAAATGTAATGTAAATGTCAATATGAATGGAAACCCATTTGTGTCTTTTTCTATTCAATTACCTACATTACTGTATATTGACAAAAGTGTTGAGACACCAACATATTTCACCTACAGGAGCCTTTTTTAAGATCCCAATCTCGACTGGTCCTTTATTTCAGCTGCAACACGTCTCACTCTTTTGGAAATATTGAAATGTTGCCAACACATCAGTTCTATAAAGACCACAGATGACAGGTTTAGAAAATCTAAAAAAAAAAAAAGTTGCATTTCTGGATTTTTTTTGTGTGTTCTTCATGCAACTTCTGCAGGAACCGTGTGGGGGAGAGGGTTTTCTGTTCCTGCATGACTGGCTGTGCTCCGGTGCATTAATCGACATCCATTACGCCACGGATGGAGAACTTTAGTGTGGAAGAACTTAACTGGCCCACAGAGAGCCCCGAGTTCAACCCTATCGTACACCTTTGTGGCATCACATCACAAATACTTTGCATACAGTACATTTTTGTGTACCAAAAGTATGGAAGTTAACATAGCTGCTAATTAAAGTGTTTTGTTTGTATAGTATATAATTTATTTATGTAAGGACTGTTGCTTCTCTAACAACGTAATCACATGCAGACTGCTGACTGGGAAGTCTTCCTAACTGCACTATGTTTATTAAATTTATATATTTATTTAGCCAAGCTGTTTTCATCTAAGTGCATAAAAACGCTCCTGTGGAATTTCACCATATGTGACTGCGATGTAATCATGAGTGCATTCATGCTCGCTCATTTGCAGCATGGAGACATATGCAACAGAAAGCGTTATTGTGTCTTTAAAATGCTCTGGTGCTTCAGACGAGGCCTTGATTTAGGACTCGAGCCACATTATTACAACAGCTTCACGGGGAACTGATTCTGATTTCCTTAAATGTGTCGCTTCACCCAAACCCAGATCCACGTTTCATCTGTGATTGAAAAATTCCTGTTTGACAGCCAATAAATCAACCTGTTGTCACAGACTACTGCCCCCTATGGACTTCAGACCCTTGACATCAGTCATCAAAAGACTCTCTGAACCCCCCACCCCTCCCCCTGGTCTCACTCATCGACCCACCTTGGATACAGTCTTATTGAGACACATAGTGAGGCCATATAAGTTTCAGCAAATCTGACCTTTAGCCTTGAAATGACTTTTACAGAACAGAACCAGCACACTCATAATTTAGAGGTCGTTTTTAAAGCACTATAAAAATGACCTAGACCTTTCATTCCAATTTATTTTAAGAAAATTGAAATATGAACGTTAAAAAAATTACTGTTCTACAAATTAAGTCTGATTTAGGTTTCACTTTCATTAAATATAAATCCCATGCCGCTTGAGAAACCAAAATCAAAGAAACAAAGATTTTCTTACTGCAATTTCATATATATTGTACGTTTTCTTTTGATTAGTCTTCTTTCTGCTACTGATAAGTCTGACAACAAAGACAGAATTTGCAGGTGACTGATTAATATTTGGATAGTTTCTTATCATCCCTTTCTTTTTCCGTTTCGAGAGTTATTCAGTTTCAAGCTCCAGCCTTTTAATGTGCTTCAGTTTCTCATCAACTGTGGATACCATTGTATTTTTTTATATTAAAATTTGGAGGGTTTTTAATCTACAACCTGCAGGTTTCCCACTGACATGTCATGTTGCTCGACTGAACTTTTATGCTGTAATGTTTCTGTTTGTGGATTCTTTTTACTGATGATATTTTGGAAAATGTCTACAGATTCTACTGAACCTTCTGTCTGTTTGAAGTTTCCTTCCTTTTCTTTTTGCAGGATTTGTAAATGAGCAGAGGAGCCCGAGAAGCAGAGGTGGTAACGCATCTCACTTGTGGCTTGTGTTTTAATTGTCTGTATCTGTGCAAGGAATTAAAGAAAATCACTAGCCAACCAATAATACACTTTTACAATCAAATCATTATTTGGGTTTGATGAATCCAAATGGGAGTGGGATTCAGGAAATGATATAATTAATTAAATAAATAAAATACCAGTTTAAAGCAGTAATCAGTCTATTATGATATATAATGTACAGTCCAGCGGCACGGTGGCCTAGTGGTTAGCACGTTCGCCTCTCAGCGCTAGGGATTCCTGGTTCATCTGGGTGGAGTTTCCATGTTCTCCCCGTGTCAGCGTGGGTTTCCTCCGGGTTCTCCGGTTTCCTCCCACAGTCCAAAACATGGATCAAGTTAATTGAGTTCTCCAAATTGCCCCATATTGAGTGTGTATGTGTGAGTGAGTGTGTGCCCAGCGATAGATTGGCACCCTGTCCTGGGTTTATCTGTCCAGTGTTCTCCTCTGGATGGAGGAACGTTCTTCTCTGGATGGGCATGGGGAACACCCCCCGTGACCCTAATATAGGATAAAGCGGAAGATAATGAGATAATGGATGAATGAATGAATGTACAGTCCTGCAGAGACAAGCAAAGTTTGTGTAAATGCAAAGAATAAAAATGGATCTTGACTCTGAAATGATTGTTGGTGCCAGACGGGCTGAGGATGGAACATCCACAGTCTCAGACTGTGCAATAAAGAAAACAACATGAGGTTGGTGGCAGTTAGATGAATTAATCCTGACAGAAAGGCTACAGTATCTCAAATGACCCCTGTGCAACTGTAGCATACAGAAAAGCATTTTAAAATCCATTTTACATGTGAAGCTGTTAGAGGACAAAGGCAGGTAAGTGTTAATTATGAAGTGTTACTGGTATGTTCTAGTTTATTCTAGTTTAGTTTATTAACACATACATGGATTTTATTATTAGAGATTATTGGAACGAACAAATTCAAAAACTTATTAAAAAATAAGAACTACAAAAAAGTTAACCCTGCTGAATTATATGTGCTTCATGGTGTAAAGCATGGTGTTTGTATGTGTGGCATTGATTTAACAGGTTGCATCAGTAACAGCTCATGGTCATAGATCACGGTCATCCTCCAGCATCAGGGACTAAACTCGTATAAGATTTCCACTTAAAATAGTCCACCCTCTAATTCTGATTCTGCTCTGAACCCCATTAAACATCCAAATCAAATATTTGCATCAAACTTTAGGCACGGCGGAGCATAAATATTTATTTTTTTTCTGCTAAATATTCATAATCCCCTCTGTGTACACTAGAAAAAAAAGGAGAAACAAAGCAAAGAAACCGGTTGCAGTGCGGAGAGGTTACACCATCAAAAAGAAAGCGAGGTTGTTTGAGTTGACTTAGCTGAGTAAAGCTCACTCTGCACAGAAAGCTGGAGATCTAGTGGCCCTTTGAACAGCATTTCATCTCATCTTAGTATGCAGGATTTGTCAGCCTCACAGTAACCACAGTTCACATTTGAATGCTGGCCACTCACAGAGTCATTTAAGTTTCAAAAAGGTCTTTCAAACTTCGGAAAACATTATAGTACATTTGAATTGGAAATTTCTATAATATGTCAATACACTACAGTTTGAACACATCTGTTCGTCAATACGTTCTGCATTTATTCATACGTGGTCCAAGTGAGTCCATTTTATAAGCAGTTCTGTAATTACAACAGAAGAGGCATGAATTATGTAAAGACATGGAATACGGTCACCAACAATCACTGTACTCCGGACCACAACAGGACCACCACAGAACAGAATCATTCAGATAATTCATTCATTCATTCATTATCTCCCGCTTATCCTCTATTAGGGTCGTGGTGGGGTTCCCCATGCCCATCCAGGGGAGAATGTCTCGGGTGCTGGGCAGATAGACCCAGGACCGGGCGCCAATCCATCGCTGGGCACACACTCACTCACACATACACACTCTATATGGGGCAATTTTGAGAATTCAATTAACTTGATCCATGTTTTTGGACTGTGGGAGGAAACCGGAGAACCCGGAGGAAACCCACGCAGACACGGGGAGAACATGGAAACTCCACCCAGATGGGGATTCAAACCGGGAATCCCTAGTGCTGAGAGGCGAATGTGCTAACCACTAAGCCACCGTGCCGCGTCATTCAGATAATGCTGAAATATTTGTAGTTTGTTAGAATGTTTTTCTGTCACTGCTGAACTGAGAATAATTCAACAACCAACAATGTGCAGCCATCGGCATCCTGTAACCAGAATTAGCTTCAGTTGTAGGTTTGTTTCTTAAATGACCCTGATTATCTACTCACAGATGTTTTATTATTATTATCATTATTATTATTATCCATCCATCCATTATCTTCCGCTTTATCCTCTATTAGGGTCATGGGGGGGGGGGAAGGGGGGGGATTTGGGTTCCCCATGCTCATCCAGGGGAGAACGTTTCGGGTGCTGGGCAGATAGACCCAGGACAGGGCGCCAATCTATCGCTGGGCACACACTCACTCACACACACACTCTATATGGGGCAATTTGGAGAACTCAAATGACCTTGATCCATGTTTTTGGACTGTGGGAGGAAACCGGAGAACCCGGAGGAAACCCACACGGACACGGGGAGAACCTGGAAACTGCACCCAGATGGGGAGTCGAACCGGGAATCCCTAGTGCTGAGAGGAGAACATGCTAACCACTAAGGCACTCTGCCGCCCTATTATTATTATTATTAAGATAATTACATATATTTTATTTATTTATCTTTTAAAGCCATATTTATCATTTGTATGCTATCCTATGGCAGGATATGGTACATATTTACAGTTTGTATACTTTTCCTTTGTCCTTATATTCCAGTCACTCGTATATTTCCGATTTTAAAGATAATTACATATGAAGCTGCATAATCTGATTTAATTTCATAATCTAGACTTGCTCATCTTCTGTGATGACACATTTGATTTTTGTATGTGAGATTTTGTTGGCAAAAAGTAGTTTGATGGTTCGGCAGCATTTTCTGATGCACACTAACGTGATAAACGAGGCCACTAGATTGCACATGTCAAAGAATAACATCTGAGGGTCTTGCCCTGGCAATGAATACAGATGGCATAACTTCAAAGCAGAGTCAGGGCAGTGCGAATAAACACGCTGATTACCATTGCAGCACATTCAGCTTCATGGCTAAGCACAAGAAAGGCTTGCTACAGTAAGTCAATAAGTCAATATATGTCATGGAACGCTTAGCTGTGGAATAATTTGCCCCCTCCAATGTTGAATTATGCATTTGGACTCAGAACTCCATACACAAAATCAGCATGGAGACTCTGATATTTGCATCATGGACCATAAATCTAAGAAATGGATCTCCCTCTCCGGGCGCAGTGCCAGTTCCACCCAGATTGTCTATGCCAACTGCAGGGGATTCTGTCATCAGAAACAATATGTTCTCACGCCGCGCTGCAGCTCAAATAGAGAAAAACCTTCTGCCAATAACAAACAACACAGTTTTACAAAGCTAGTCAGTGGCAGGTTGGGACAAATCGTAAGTGCAAAAAATAAATGAGCAAGCAGAAAGATCCACGGGACGAACAGAATAACAGAATAAGCCTGACTCGAGATATTTATATGCTAATAAGAACAGATTCAAATTTCGTCTCATGACAAGTTGGGATCTTCTATGGACCTCCAAAAAAATTCTGATAGGATCTGATGACACTTCAGTAAAATAATCCTCTATTTCCCCATCTGTATTTATTTCCTATCCCGTCTATAAACTCTATTACTATTAACAATTAAGAAAACACTAAATATCTTTGTACTTTAAAGGCCTGTGCTACAAAGCCACATTGAAAGGTTGATTAAATGTGATATTTAATGAAACCATGACATTCAGGTGACAGAGTGTGCACTTAATTCCCACCACACAGACTGTGATGTTGAGAGTGTTACATAAATAATAACCAGAAACTCAAACATAGACAATCAGAAGAATTTAAAGCTTATTCAGCTCCAAACACACCTGTTCTCTGGACTCAAACACAAAGAACACATTTGTTCTGCACTATTCAGGGTGGGGAACTGATAATAATGTAACTGCTAGATGATTTCTACAGTTTCTAATCATTATTTGTACATTTTAACTGAAATATCTGCTTTAATTTGGGTTGAAATGAAAGTCTGACTTACCTGTTTGTTCCAGCACTCAGGCAGCCTGCTGTGAGTAGAAGGACCCGAGCACAGGAGGCTGATGGGTAATGTAGTCTGGAGTGTGTGCAGGTTAAGATTCCTTCCTTGAATAGTAATCTGACTGCACTGATGTACCAAACATGTTTGCTTTTACGTTTTTACAGGAAGTTCTACAGATTATTGTAGCCTATTCCAGTTAATTGTGCTTTAATTTGATTGATTTGAATTATTCCACCAATGCATGACAGGGGGAAAAAAAGTCCTTTTCTGTTCTAGCATGACTGCACCCCAGTGTTTAACCTAAACTTTATAAAGGCAATTTGGTGTAAAACAACTTGAGTGACACAGCGCTCTGATCTCACCATCATCAACTACATTTGAAATGAACAGGAATAAATATCGAGAGCCAGACCCTCAGTCAACACAATGTCTGATCTCACAAAAGTGAAAGAGACACTTTCCAAAATCTTGCAGAAAAGAATTGTTGAAAAATAAAAGCTGTTAGAGCTGCAGGGGGAGGGGCATTTCAGAACAGGATCTCATAAAAAGCGCTTGTAAATATGTATAAGGTCCGTGTAGTGTTTGTATTAGCAGCAAAACAAACGTTTGGTTCTTCTGACCACAGATTAAATGTTAGTGCTGCAGATGCTGGAGAAGAAGAACTAGATTTTCAGTGAATAGTGGACCAGCCGATCAATCAGAGGACACATGGGTGGTAATAACGCAGATGATCATATTCAGGAAGATTGATTTAGTAGGGTTCATTGTTTGAGCTTTTCTCTTAAGCAAATTCCATATAAAATTAATAACATAAAGCCAATAATAAAAGTTTATGCATTTTTTATGCTGTATAGAACATTCTGACCTGTGACCACGGCGATTTAAAGTCATTATTTCCTGCTAAACGGCATTAAAATGACCTTCATTCCTTTATTTCTTGGTGTTCCATGCTTTCTTACTGTTTCTCTGCTCATCGCTTTCATTTACTTTTCTCTCATGTCCTCTTGTGGGGTGGCTCTCCCCAAATCATCCTAATTAGTGCTTAATGCAGGACTCCCATCAGCAAGGTCACCGGAGCCTCTGTGGCTTTGTGTTGTCACGACGATGCCAGAAATAATGAAGGGCTCGATCCACTCTCATCAGCAGCAGGGAAAGAAGAACAGAGAAGCCCGAACCTTCCTTATTCCAGCATCATTAACAGAACTTACTCAATAACTGTCGGTGACAATGCAGCGGTAGATCTGTGGCAGGTTCCGTTCCACAGAGTGATTCACTTTAGATACTGCAGCTTTGTCATTTCTTATGGATATACTGTGCTGATTATAGATCCACCAAGGTTACACCCCTAACACAATCATCTTCATCAAGAAACATTCATTCATTCATTCATTAACTTCCGCTTTATCCTATATTAGGGTCGCACGGGGGGAGGGGGGGTTCCCCACGCTCATCCAGGGGGGAAACGTTTTGGGCGCTGGGCAGACACACCCAGGACAGGACGCCAATCTATCACTGGGCACACACTCACTCACACAGACACGCACACAGACACACTCTATATGGGGCAATTTGGAAAACTCACTTGACCTGATCCATGTTTTAGGACTGTGGGAGGAAACCGGAGAACCCGGAGGACACCCACGCAGACACGGGGAGAACATGGAAACTCCACCCAGATGGGGATTCAAACCGGAAATCCCTAGTGCTGAGAGGAGAACATGCTAAACATTAAGCCACCGTGCCGCCTCATCAAGAAACGATTCTTTAAAATCTAAACTGAAAATACAAGTTGTAATTGTTTTTCATCTATGACACCAATTTAGTATCATTAATTCCTTCACCAGGTTGTGTTTAGACAGACTTTAAACCTGAGCTCTTGTAGGATATCAATATAGAAATGAGGAGAACATGCAAACTCCACACAGCAGACCATTTCTTCCTGGATATCAAACCCAGAGCCATTTTTGCCATGAGGTGGGAACTTGTCTCACTGCACCATCATTTTGTTAGAATATAACTGCAAGACGGCGTTGCCCCTGTCCTCATATGCCTGTTGAAAACCCGTCTTCACTCTCTGTAGTCTTCTGTCAACACTCCCTGCAGTCTGCACATCTTGCCCTGCTCCTGCAGTCACTTGTTTGTCTGACTGCTTCCTCCAGGTGACCAGTCAAACAGAAATGAAGACAAAAAAAGAGAAAAAAATATGAAAATCGATAAGTTATGACTGGAGGGATTTGAATCTTAGACCTTTGTGGCTTTGCCAAGTCAGGCATCTTAGACTTGGGATGTCACATGCACAGCTCTCGCAGAGCTCAGCAAATCAATAGTCCTGCCCCATGGCATGCACGGTGGCACTATGGAACCTTCCTCAAAGTGCCAAGTGAGAGGTGAGGTTTAGAATGGAGCATGCAGATCTTTAGCATTTTAAAGATGCATTTGGGGGACAGCAGGTGTGCAGCTGGGAGATACTGCAGGGCTGAAAACAAGAAGAGTGATCATTTCGTTAAACTTAAGCTTTTTGGATAAATATTATTATTTAGCAGTTCTATATAATTTAAATCAAGGCTTCTCAAATCGTACTGATGAAGACCAATCACAGCTTTTATGCAGAAGTGAAAATCCATTGAACAATCAGCAGTTGTTTTCTTATTGTGGTCTAAACATTAAAAAAAAATATTACAACAAATTCTCTATCTAAGATGTTATAACCACAAAACCATTAAAAGCCCATTAATTTTTAGTTGCAAAAAAGTCTTGATCACTTAACATTTAGGTGTTAATCAGTTAATCAGTTAAAATCAGTGTGAAGTGGCTCGAAAAACCCCATGTTCCATGTTTATAAAGAACACTTGAACTGATGACTGAACACACAGTCCTGCTGTTTTAAATATTATATTTGATAACATTAATAAATTATTTTATACCAGCCAAGTTGGTGGCACGGTGGCTTAGTGGTTAGCACGTTCTCCTCTCAGCACTAGGGATTCCCGGTTCGAATCCCCATCTGGGTGGAGTTTCCATGTTCTCACCGTGTCTGCGTGGGTTTCTTCCGGGTTCTCCGGTTTCCTCCCACAGTCCAAAAACATGGATTAAGTCAATTGAGCTCTCCAAACTGGGTGTATCTGCCCAGCGCCCGAAACATTCTCCCCTGGATGGGCATGGGGAACCCTAATATAGGATAAAGCGGAAGATAATGAATTGATGGATGGATGGATGGATGGATGGATGGATGGATGGATGGATAACGGCCAAGTTCAGTTCATCATGACTGGTTATGGTTGGACAGACTGGTCATTGCATTGTTTGCTTTATTTAACTATAAGCTTAACCAGCTCTCTCTTTAGAGACTGATTGGGAGAAAGGAGCCATGCACATAAAGAAATCAACAGAAGCAGCAATTTTTTTTCATGCAATCTCGAGAAAAATCATTATTGTCAGGATTAATTATGTTCTACCTTGTTACTCAGTAAAACCGCAATTATAATGATTGTTTTTCAATAAAAGCAACCATTGTGTAACTGCTAATTACACTCAAATGTCACATGCACAGAGCATCGCCACACTGTGTAATTGTGGCATTTGGAAAACGTGTGATATCTTCACCCAGCTCGTAAAAATAATCCACTCAGTACATTAAACGCAAGACACATCGCATTTAAGACTGAGACTCCAAGATGATGAGCGTACGATGCTGCAAACTCCCACAGTATCTGTCTTTAGTTTGTATATGTATGCTTCTTCTCAATTCTTATTCCTGAAAAATAATTGTCATGTGCCGCATCACAGTCAGAGTGCAGGTGATAATAAAGACGTGAGAATAAAGAACTGAGAGCGGGCCTGTTCTCTAACACAAAACAGACACCATTTCACAACACTGACCCAGCTTTGGCGGCACGGTGGCTTTGTGGTTTTGCATGTTCGCCTCTCAGCACTAGGGATTCCCGGTTCGAATCCCCATCTGGGTGGAGTTTCCATGTTCTCCCACAGTCCAAAAACATGGATCAGGTCAATTGAATTCTCCAAATTGCCCCATATAGAGTGTGTATTTGTGAGTGAGTGTGTGCCCAGTGATTGGTTGGCGCCCTGTCCTGGATGTGTCTGCCCGGCGCCCGAGACGTTCTCCCCTGGATGGGCATGGGGAACCCCACCACGACCCTAATAGAGGATAAAGCTAAAGATAATGAATGAATGAATGTTTGCTTTTTCTTATTCCTGAAATAATTGTCATGTGCTGCATCAGAGTTAGAGCGCAGGTGATAATAAAGACGTGAGAATAAAGAACCGAGCGATTCAGAAGGTCACTCCGGAGAGAGTAGGCACATTCTCTAACACAAAACAGACACCATTTCACAACACTGACTCAGCGTTTTAGATCACGCTTGGTCTTCACCCCCGAGAGTGAGAGTCACTCATTCAGCATCCTCATAAGTGCCCCCCCAGGCCCATTACAGGTAAATGCTATGCTGAATTACAGCAGATCCCCTCATTAATAAATGAAGATGACTCCTTGGGGCTGGGTGCAATGGCCCAGGTGTTCCTTTAGCCATGCAGAGCAAACAGCCCTTTGTAACTCGGGATCAGAAGAGATTTGTTTACTGGGTTAAACCTGCGATTTCTGAGGCTCAGCATCTGTAAAATTTTATGTATTTATGTATGATGTGGTATGTGTTGCTGAACTTTAAATGTGACTTTCATTTGTTCATCAATGAATTCCCTTCAGTCTTCAAAAGGAATTTGTCTCAGTTCTTTTTAGACTTTGTCTGTTTCCTTTACTTTTGTCTTTTTATTTAATCCCAGATTAATTTTACATTAAGATTAGGGCTCAGTGGTGGGAACAGAATCTGCTGAATAAGTACCTGTTCTTCCTTTAGGTGCATATCATTTAGTTTGATTTATACAGAGAGTGAGATAGAGAGAAAGACACACACACACACACACACACACACACACACACACACACATACACACACAAGTAAACTTCAGGTGTAAAACACTTGTAGCGGAGGCTACGCCATATGATTTATATTTATATATCCATCCATTAGCTTCCGCTTTATCCTCTATTAGGGTCATGGGGCGGGGGGAGGGGGTTTCCCCATGCCCATCCAGGGGAGAGTGTTTCGGGCGCTGGGCAGATAGACCCAGGACAAGACACCAACCTATCGCTGGGCACACACTCACTCACACACACACTTTATATGGGGCAATTTGGAGAACTTAATTGACTTGAAACCCACGCGGACACGGGGAGAACATGGAAACTCCACCCAGATGGGGATTTGAACTGGGAATCCCTAGTGCTGAGAGGAGAACATGCCAACCACTAAGCCACCGTGCCACCTATATTTATATAGTGCTTGCAACTAAATCTCTACATGTTTAGCTCTTAAATAAATGCACATACTTGCTCTGAGGTCCAATAATCATCTTTAGGAGATAAATAAAGTAATAAAGCTCCCTTTGTACCCGGATTTCTAACTGTGGAAACAAATCACACCTCGTCGCACAATTACTATTTATTTCCTGAAATTACCTTCAACACAATCTTAACGTAAATGCCGACCATGCAAAAGCAAAGACATATTTAGTATTTTATCAGAAGACTCTGACTGCTATATAATTGATAATTGCGTCAAAGGCACTTTTAAACTCATGAAAGTCAATTAACTCCAAATTGGAATTAAAATGGCAAAATGAATGCACTCTGATTATGATGGTTGATTATTCACTTCATTGAGTGTGGATTAATGTGAGGTGTTGGGTGGAGACAAAGTTAAATAGGAATGTGCAAATGAGATGAAAGTGATTTGGGTCTGAAACACATCTGAAATCCGCATCAGGAAGTCAGAACAAAAAGAACCGACATCAATTACAGCGTGTAAACATCACAGGCCATATTTTCAGACTTTGTATTTCATTATTTGTGTGTATTGTCACTTGACTTAATAACATCTGGAGGATGTGAGAGAGGAGAGATGTGATAGTCATGGAATAGAGAAAGTCACACTGTCTATCTCATTTGTTCCGATGTGTTTTCCACCCCACATAACACTGTCCATAGTTTGTAGTGCTCGGGGTTTTGTTCTCGCTGGGTTTGGAGCTGTGATGTACATTAAAGCTGTGTCATTGCCCCTCTGCGCATCTCCCACTCTGTTCCGGAGCATGTGCTGCCTAATTAAGCCTCGTGTCACTGCTGTCTGTGTCTCCTAAAACCACTCCCGCTGTTCTCTGTTCCCACTCTCTGAAAAGTAGGCTTGTGTAATTGCCTTTCAAGGACTGGAAATAGCCTGTGTCTGTCCTGACAATCACCAGCAACAGTGATCTCCACTGACTGAGAAGGTTGCAGCAAATTGCATGCTGCTGATGATTTCAGAGCCAAGCGCTAATTCTGGCACACAGGGATCATATTTGGGCTACTGCCGTTTAATGAGACAAATAATTGCATTACAGTGCGACACAATAAACAACACAAATCCCAGTGCAACATATACTGTATAGAAACGACAAGGCCAGCAATCTGTGAGAAGGTCAACTCGTCCAGCATTCTTTAATTTCCTGACTCTTCTGTTTTCTAAACTTGAAAAACATTCATTCATTATCTCTCGCTTTATCCTATATCAGGGTCGCGGGAGGGGGGGGGGTTCCCCATGCCCATCCAGGAGAGAACGTTTCGGGCGCTGGGCAGATACACCCAGGACATGGCGCCAATCCATCGCTGGGCACACACTCACTCACACACACACTCTATATGGGGCAATTTGGAGAACTCAATTGACTTGATCCATGTTTTTGGACTGTGAGAGGAAACCGGAGAACCCGGAGGAAACCCATGTGGACACGGGGAGAACATGGAAACTCCACCCAGATGGGGATTCGAACTGGGAATCCCTAGTGCTGAGAGGAGAACATGCTAACCACTAAGCCACCGTGCCTTGAAAAACATCACGTTTAATTTTGCGCAGTTGTTACATCTTCACTTACTCACTGATCTACGTATCAAATTGCATTTATTTATTAACTAGATTAGATTGGCGCCCTGTCCTGGGTGATCTGCCCAGCGCCCAAAACGTTCACCCCTGGATGGGCATGGGGAACCCCCCCGCGACCCTGATATAGGATAAAGCGGAAGATAATGGATGGATGGACATTGTTCATGTGAAAGCATTTTCTAAATGTAACAATTAAACCAACATGAACAATTTAATGGACTTCATCAAGGTGTTTCAAACAGAGCAGCTCTGAACACACAGCTGAATAAATGTGGTGAAGATTCCAAACTTCTTTATTCTCTCTAATGCCACTGGTTGTAGATCAGTCTCGAATCTTCTGGCAATAGCCAGGACTGCATTTGTAATAGTATGAATGAATATTTAAAGAGCTTCTCACCTCTGCTTTCCTGCTTTGTAGGTGAAGGACTGGGTGTCTCATACATTGTGGATGATTGTGATTCAGGAAAGGTATTAGAGTTTTATCCATCCTTCAACAGAGCGGGTCAAGCTCCTATGTTTATGCTTAAAGTAAAACCTCGGTGTTTGTGCAAGAACAAGAATCCGGATAGTTTTCTTTAGACTTATAGAAGAAAAATCTTTTGTTCTAAAACTTTGGAGAGCAGTTATTGAACTTCATCAATAAATGTCATTACACTGCACGGCATGCAATATACATCTGCACTGGAGCCATATGGAGCAATGTTTTTGCAATATGATATGACAGGAGAACATTTTTGTTACTTTTCAAATCCAATGTAGAGTCAACGTAGAGTCAACTAATCCATCCAAAGTGGCTTTCCAAATCCAATGTAGGGTCAACTAGAATCCAATATCTTTATTAAATAATAATATTTATAATAATTACTTTGGGGCGGCACGGTGGCTTAGTGGTTAGCACGTTCGCCTCTCAGCGCTAGGGATTTCCGGTTTAAATCCCATGGAGTTTCCATGTTCTGCCCGTGTCCATGTGGGTTTCCTCCGGGTTCTCCGGTTTCCTCCCACAGTCCAAAAACATGGATCAACTGTATTGAATTCTCCGAATTGCCCCATATAGAGTGTGTCTGTGTGAGTGAGTGTGTGCCCAGTGATGGATTGGCGCCCTGTCCTGGGTCTATCTGCCCAGCGCTCAAAATGTTCTCCCCTGGATGGGCATGGGGAACCCCCCCGCAACCCTACTAGAGGATAAAGCGGAAGATAATGAATGAATAAATGAATGAATGAATAATTACTTTCCCTAGGTGCCCAGTGAGCACTGAGAGGCCGGCGTGCTAACCACTGCGCCACCGTGACGGCCAATTAAATAATGATTCACAAATATGTTCACATGAATGAGAAATACTGAGACTCTGGAATGAACCTTCATTCATGACATGAACACATGTTCAGCAGACTGCAGATGTTTTAGATAGAGAGGAGATTTTAAAATCTTTAAATTAAGGTCAATATTTAAAAAGGATGAGATGCTTGGATTGGTTTGATTCCACACCTTGTTTAAAGAGGAGTGATACAGTGTGTAGTTGCAACAAGGTAAGTGTCTGCGGAGAGTTTGCAAAGCGTTTGTTGTGCAGCGTTCTCTTGCTTATCAGAACTGTTATGTGTCTCTTTCCCCTGTTGCTGGACATTTACTCAGCAGACACTCTGAATTCCAACATAATGATGTTTTTAAGGTGACTGTTATAAAAAAATAGCATGAGCCAAATTTACTAACTAACTAACTAACTGTCTGTTTATTGTACGTCAAAAGACACGCCCCCTTGTTTAGTCCCGTTTACTCTGTTCTCTGATGGTCAGGATTTCAATAGTACCACCACAGAGCAGGTAATTTTAGAATTGATTTAAGCAGATACATTCATTACAGAAGTATAATTTACCAACTTGTTAATTTTTAAGAGACTAATATTCTGTGTCTTCTTGCAGTTTAAGATCATTATATGTGTTCTATTGGTCCATTCCACCACAACTGACAACAACAATGACTATGAAACCAGAAATCCACATGAATTGTATCTTTGGTTAGCCCTAAATACATTGTGAATCATTTATAGTCGATTGTTAAGTCATTAGGACTGTTTACATCGCGGAAACAATCACACGGCAAAAACAAAATGAATTTAAACCCATTACAAAACCTCCAGGGAACAACAGCAAGCTGTAATGACCTGCAGGCATTTCGAGCAAGTCATCGGGGCGAGAAAACATCGTGTCAAACATTACTGTAGGAATAGAATTGGAGGTTTACAGTGACAGTTGGAGATCATATTCCCCAAGTTTGGTAAAAAGGGAATGCAGAATGAAACACAGCAATGTGTGTAACATTCAATTCAGAGCAGTCTACATGTCTGTCAGCATAAAAGCAGAGTTTTCATTAGAAAGGGACGTCTTAAAGACAGGGATGCACATAAGTGATGCACAGATGAGCATGCGTGATTAAAATGAACGATGTGCAGCGTGCGTTACAATCTGCATCATTATGCATTTTCATCAATTATCTTTCGCTTTATCCTCTATTAGGGTCGCGGTGGGGGGGGCGGGGGGGTTCACCATGCCCATCCGGGGGAGAACGCCTCGGGCACTGGGCAGATACACCCAGGACAGGACACTGATCCATCGCTGGGCACACACTCACTCACTTACACACTCTATCTGGGGCAATTTGGAGAACTCAATTGACTTGATCCATGTTTTTGGACTGTGGGAGGAAACCGGAGAACCCGGAGGAAACCCACGTGGACATGGAGAGAACATGGAAACTTCACCCAGATGGGGATTCGAACCGGGAATCCCTAGTGCTGAGAGGAGAACGTGCTAACCACTAAGCCACCGTGCCGCCCAATCTGCGTCATTATGTTTGGAATTTTTGGGCGACAACAACATACGCAGTAGCTGAGTTTTATTTAATAAAAAATAGCTGAGTTTTTCACTGGTTTTCACGTTTCCATCAATTCATCAGCATCTCCAAGAAACAAGTGACACGAAGTAATAACTTTAAAGGAACGCCACAAGTATTCACAGAACAATGACATCACTGAGCACCAGGAACCATGTTTGCTTCTTTGCGAATCAGATGAAAAATATGACGTGCATATTTGCTTATGGCACCATTTGTTTTAAACATTAAAAGTTTCTCTGCAAACACTGTGGATTACAGCCAACGTAAGTGGTCACAGTGGGGTGTCAGAAGAAAAGTACGGTTGAGTATTTTTAAAGAGAACGCTGGATGTTTTAAATATGGGGTTATGAGCGAGGAAGCTTTTAGACATGGAATTGGATTTGACATTGTTTGACTGTTAGAGCCAGCCAGGCACACCAGAAGTAAACGAGCCAGGCTTGCATTTTCACTATAAAAGCCAGGGCTGGTTTAGAAACCATGTTTTGTGCTGTTGAAACAGCAGGTGGGCATGGAGACCTGTGCCAACTTCTCTCGCTACCACATGAAACCTGACAATCGGCTGCTCACCAGCATACAGAGTTGGAAGCTGAAAGGATGTCAATCAGCTGCCTCTTCTGGGATTGGACCTGTCAACTGCCCCCCCTGTGATTTTCCCCTCTATGACTGGCTAACTGCTTTGACCCATATCTGTCTCTCCTGGACGCATCCCAACTATATCCTGATCAGGCTTATTATAGCCATGAATTACAGTTGTCTGTAGTGGTGAAATAGAGCTGGTGTCTTCTAAGAGCTGGCAAAGATGTTAGGAAAGAGAGGGAGGAGAGGGAGGGAGGAGAGCGAGGGAGGGGTGGAGGAGAAGAGTTTAATACTATTGAAGGCTAGACTTCTTAAAATGAAAAATTCTTACTTCAGATTGTATTCGGATGAATTGAATTCATTCTAAAGACAGTGGTGTGAATACAGATTCCCCTGCATTATTAAAAACATGGCTTACTTTCTTTAATATGTTCATTCATTCATTCATTATCTCCCGCTTATCCTCTATTAGGGTCGCGGTGGGGTTCCCCATGCCCATCCAGGGGAGAACATCTCGGGCGCTGGGCAGATAGACCCAGGACAGGGCGCCAATCTATCGCTGGGCACACACTCACTCACACAGACACACTCTAAACAGGGCAATTTTGAGAACTCAATTAACTTGATCCATGTTTTTGGACTGTGGGAGGAAACCGGAGAACCCGGAGGAAACCCACGCAGACACAGGGAGAACATGGAAAATCCACCCAGATGGGGATTCGAACCGGGAAACCCTAGTGCTGAGAGGCGAACGTGCTAACCACTAAGCCACCGTGCCGCCTCTCTTTAATATGTATTTGTGGAAATAGGTTTTATGACATTTTATTTTTTGTTTTATTTATAAAAACATATAGCTCAGTCAGCCAGCACAGTGGCTTAGTGGGAAGTGCGTCTGCATCTCAGTGCTGGGGTTACAGGTTCGAATCCCGATCTGGGTGGAGTTTCCATGTTCTCCCCGTGTCTGTGTGGGTTTCCACAGTCCAAAACACGGATTCAAAGTGAAGTAAGATGGAGTCAGATGATTAAACTCAGCAAGGAACAGTTTATTTTCTCTAATTCAGCTGCAAGAAGGTTTTCAAACTGTAGAAAGAAACTGGAGCTTCCTGAGAAAATCTAATCAAACAGAGAGAACATGCAAACTCGATATAGACACACCTCAACCCGCCCTGCGCAGAATCTCTTAAGCACAATAAGAGTTCCACAACGTCCATCTGTCTTAGTGATACAAAATACAATGTGACTCGTGATAAGGAAACAAACGACAGTGCCTGTGACCCCATTAAGGTTTAGAATGCGATTCTAAATCTGCGACTCAGCTCCCAAGTGACATCAAATTCGTGACATGGCACAGCCTTTTAATTTGTTAATAGACTGAGCAATTGCATCAGACTCTTTATAGGAGGGAAATCAGTAAAGGGTACAGGACTCCGTTCTGCCAGATTGTTTGCTGCTCTGTAGTAAAAACTATTCTCTTTAACAGAAACGTCTGTCTTTATTACGCTGATTTACTTCTGTCTTTAAATGAACTCATCAAATTATCTTGTGACTGGATAATTTAAACTTCACCAGCAATTATGCTGAACGTAATAAAACTCAAATCAAATCTGAGATCAGCTTTTATGACATTTTTAAATGGTGAAGATAATTAATGAAGAAATAGTTTCTGCTCAATACACAAAAGTATGTAACAAATTGTTAGCTGTGCAATAATAATATTAATTCATTCATTCATTATCTTCCGCTTTATCCTCTATTAGGGACACATGGGGGTTCCCCATGCCCATCCAGGGGAGAACGTTCTGGGCGCTGGGCAGATAGACCCAGGACAGGACACCAATCTATCGCTGGGCACACACTCACTCACACAAACACACTCTATATGGGGCAATTTGAAGAACTCAATTGACTTGATCCATGTTTTTGGACTGTGTGAGGAAACCGGAGAACCCGGAGGAAACCCATGCAGACACGGGGAGAACATGGAAACTCCACCCAGATGGGGATTCGAACCGGAAATCCCTAGTGCTGAGAAGCGAACGTGCTAAACCACTAAGCCACCGTGCCAATAATAATAATATTAATAATAATAATAATAATAATAATAATAATAATAATAATAATTAATGGATTATTAATTATGGAACTTAATGCATTCTTACAGATGTAACGCTGGCAGATTTCGAATTATATTTATATATGTTTTAATTTAAATCTGATGCCAGTCCTACAGGTTAAATAATAAAATAATCTATTCAATTACAAACCACAGCATGGACTAAGTGTCAGGTTCCCCTCTCCTCTCTTTCCGAGCCTGCCT
Source organism: Corydoras maculifer (assembly GCA_019802435.1). NCBI lineage: Eukaryota > Metazoa > Chordata > Actinopteri > Siluriformes > Callichthyidae > Corydoras > Corydoras maculifer. The sequence goes on from JAFMOD010000670.1 coordinate 2,467,842, forward strand.
GTTATTTTAAGCTGTAAATGTAGGATGATTGAAGGGTCACGATGAGAGTATAAATGGAATTTATTAGCTCTGAAAGAGTCGAGGAGGAGGATCGGACAGGAGGGCAGGGAGCCGCTGGAGGTTGGGTGCATGTGTTCATGCATTCGCTCTGCTTTCAAAGCATCAATCCTTTTTATCTTCTCTGGATTTGTGATCTCCCTGTTTTGGCTTCTGTAATAACCCTCTGTCATCGCGGTTACAGTGATGGATTGAGGAAAAAAAAACACCATAAGGGTTTGTGTCAATGCTTCAATGCAGCTTTCAATTGATAATGACATATAAGGGGAAAAAAAGATATGTGAAGTCCATTTTTTGCAATGTATTCATGTTAACAGGTCTCAAGGCACCATTTTAAAGAAAAATAAGGAAAAAGGCATTACAGAGAGACAAAGTTCTGAAATCTCAGGCTTTAAAACTGTTTGAGTTTTATCCTAAACGTTAGAATAAAAGGCATTCATTAGCTCAGTCTTTACCCTGCAATGATTTTAATAAGAGCTAAAGGGTTTTTTCTTTTTTTAAAAATAAAATGTTGATTCCACTCTGATGTTGTTTGCTGGCTGCTAAATACTTTCCGCTTAGTTAAGACTTACAGAATGCGCCATTTCCCCGCTGTTACAGATCCCGCTGCTGCTGGCTCATCCATCTGTTTGGATACCCATACTCCACTTCATACTTATCTATTTTTTATAGTTGGTGTGTGTTTACAGTACTACATATCAGTACCTTAAAAATAGCACAGGATATTACATTGTAGTTTTGTTGCATTTGTACAACGGCAATATAGATATTTTTTTTATTATGTTCTTTGTAGGGCGGCATGGTGGCTTAGTGGTTGGCACGTTCGCCTCTCAGCACTAGGGATTCCCGGTTCGAATCCCCATCTGGGTGGAGTTTCCATGTTCTCCCCGTGTCCGCGTGGGTTTCCTCTGGGTTCTCCGGTTTCCTCCCACAGTCCAAAAACATGGATCAAGTCAATTGAATTCTACAAAATTGCCCCACATATAGTGTGTCTGTGTGAGTGAGTGTGTGCCCAGCGATGGATTGGCGTCCTGTCCTGGGTCTATCTGCCCAGCGCCCGAAACGTTCTCTCCCGGATGGGCATAGGGAACCCCACCGCGACCCTAATAGATAAAGCGGGAGATAATGAATGAATGAATGTTCTTTGTATCTGTTATTTATTTCTTAAGTCGTACATTGTCATCTCTCTCTCTCTCTCTCTCTTTCTCTATCTATCTATCTATCTATCTATCTATCTATCTATCTATCTATCTATCTATCTATCTATCTATCTATCTATCTATCTATCTATCTATCTATCTATCTATCTATCTATCTATCTATCTATCTATCTATCTATCTATCTATCTATCTATCTATTCATACCTATATTCTATCTATTCATACCTATATTCTATCTATTCATACATATATTCTATCTATTCATACATATATTCTATCTATTCATACATATATTCTATCTATTCATACATATATACAGATAGATACTTTAGTTAAATCAATGTTAAAAAATTTTGTGACTGTGAATAGAAAATGCAGCGGTCATATTTGATGTTATAAAGAATGGCCAGATGATTCTCAGCTCCACAGCTACCAGTCTAGAATGTGAAGCACCTGAAGCTTCATGGAATTAACCCAGCTTTACAGGAGCATATAATCATGTTGCACTCTCCTCCCCGTTCCTCACAAGCTGCCCTGTCACAGCAGGTCCTGGCTCTCTGAACCGGCCTGCGCTACCTTCCTCTAAATGATTAATCTGAAATGTTTTTTTCTCACCTAAACCCAGATTATTTGGCAGAGCCATACAATGGCAGCAGATCAAAGCAGGAGCCGGGCTCTTTGAAGACCTCTGTCAGTACTCACACTGCACTTGTGAAAATCCGGCCAGATGTTAAAGGTGCTGGATGCTTTTGGACTCTCTAGTCTACAGGAGATGTATTACACAGCAAGCAGCTAAAAAAGAATATTAGATTATTAAAATGTAAATAAAGATTTTTGTCATATTGAATCATACAGATGTATATACTGTACATAATTAAATTTCTAATTTATGTCTGTTCTTTTTAAAATACAATTGCAATGCCAACAACAATAATAATGTCTTGAACTTGTGATCCTGTACATTAATGCAGCACCAGTTAACATCCACAGAGATTAATGCTGTCAACATTTTATAGTCATCTGATATAGACCTGCTATTTATAGATGTATGCAATATTTTCATGGGTTTGGATTTGTTGGAATGAGGCTGCGTTTTGCACTAAATACTGATGTCAGTTATAAAATATTGCACAATTTGAAAAGGGCTGGTTTTGTTATGAATAATGTAAAAGGTCAATAATTGAATTAAACAGATCAATTTGATAATACTTTGTCACAAGCTGAAATGATCAGCTCCTCACTGCATGCATTATTCTTATTCTTATTCGTAAAAAAAAAAGTCTTATGAAAATCCACGAGCACCCCCGTCACTCTGATTGTTTGAATAATGCTCTAAGTAGAAATCCTTAAAACGGAACAATACAGTTGTGGAGGACTGCGCTAGTTATTTTCTCTAATGAAGCCCCGTAAAGCTGTACTGCTGGAATTTAATTTAAAGAACTCACTGTCACCGTTGCGGCACGGGATTCCCGGTTCGAATCCCCATCTGGGTGGAGTTTCCATGTTCTCCCCGTGTCTGCGTGGGTTTCCTCCGGGTTCTCCGGTTTCCTCCCACAGTCCAAAAACATGGATCAAGTTAATTGAATTCTCAAAATTGCCCCATTTAGAGTGTGTGTGTGAGTGAGTGTGTGCCCAGCGATGGATTGGCGCCCTGTCCTGGGTCTATCTGCCCAGCGCCCGAGACGTTCTCCCCTGGATGGGCATGGGGAACCCCACCACGACCCTAATAGAGGACTAAGTGGGAGATAATAAATGAATGAATGACTGTCACCGTTGGACTGAGAATAGTCTATTAATAAAAAATGTTCAGGCAGCAGCGTCCTATAAGCAACGTCCTATGGATGCTGGAAACAGAAGATGACTTACACAAACTGTGCAGCATCAAATGACCTGATGGCGCTAATGTCATTGCAGCACCGAGAATCATCCACCACCCAAATAATAACCACTCTGTAACGGTCCTGTGGTGGTCAAACCATTAGAGACCAGAGCAAGAACTACAGTCTGTAATTGGAGAACTACAAAGTGCACACAAACAGTACAGCTAATCCGATTTAAGGATTTGAACTGTCCTTATTATAACTTGCTTTACCCCGAGGTTTCCATGTGATTAGAAGAACACTGTCATTTTTTATCAAATGGAAGATCCTTCTGTCACACAAAGTGGCTCGGTGCTTGCTCATCTCTTAGTCTCCAGAGTCCGTTAGAAAGCCTCTCCACTTTACTATTTTAATTACTGATGATGTGCTGTCATACAGATCCCCACGCTCCATTATTAACCTCCACACAGTTCTACTACACAAGCCAGCAAGCTAAAGACTCCAGCATATGGTCTGCAGTGTTTAATGGCCATGATTCGCTGCCAAAAGGATAAACTGATCATTATTTAGTTTCCAGCAGACATCATTTTTGCAACTAAATAAAACAAGCCAATTAACCCGTTCTTTTAGAGTGTATTCAAATAAAATAATAATGTACAAAATGAAATGAATTATTTTACTTTCATTCATTCATTCATTCATTCATTCATTATCTCCCGCTTTATCCTCTATTAGGGTAGCGGGGGGGGGGGGTTCCCCATGCCCATCCAGGGGAGAACGTTTCAGGCGCTGGGCAGATAGACCCAGGACAGGGCGCCAATCCATCGCTGGGCACACACTCACTCACACACATACACACACTACTATATGGGGCAATTTGGGGAATTCAATTGACTTGATCCATGTTTTTGGACTGTGGGAGGAAACCAGAGAACCCGGAGGAAACCCACGCGGACACAGGGAGAACATGGAGAAAACTCCACCCAAATGGGGATTCGAACCAGGAATCCCTAGTGCTGAGAGGAGAACGTGCTAACCACTAAGCCACCATGTCGTATATTTTACTTTATTTCTTATTTTTAATTAGCAAATAATGTAAACAGATGTGTCTGTTAAAATGTTAAATTAAACAGACACGGCTGTTAAACCAAATACTGACCTGTTGGGCAACTACAAGTCGAACCCTAAATTCAGAGGGCAGATTAGCAGACGAACACTCCACCCACAAATCTGCAAAATTTAACAAATGTGTGATTTGGCTTTCCAACAATAGACTTCACGACTGAAAGGACCATGAGATGCAGCGAATGGATCAGCTCACATGGATGAGTTACTAAATCAAAGAATTTACCAAACTGACAAGATATCACGAAAATCACCAAATCAATATGAAACAAATATGCCAGATCACTGGCTTCCAATACAAATCTACATTTCATCCAGCCTCCTTAACACTTGGGCCCCATCTGGGCCGACCCTCTAGGGTCAGACATCTGTTGCAGCTGCCTCTGCTACAGTCCGCCTGCCACAGCGTGAATAATGGAAGCATTCAGCAATTAAATATTGCAATGAAGATGCAGCAGTGATGGGAATTTAAAAGAGCTGGGGTGCTTCCAACTACTGCTCATAATTTACTGCCGCTGTCTGAAGCCTTTGCTCCGCATCATTTAACATATTCACCACAGTAATCCATGTTTTATCCAAAACAAAAAGACGCAGTGGACTACTTTTAGACATTTGTGAATCTTTCCATTAACCTAAGAGTCAACAGCATGTTTGTGTTCCTTAAGGAAAAAGAGACAATGATTACACATTTATCACCGATTTTTTTTTTTTTAACTTGTTCATGCTTTATATTCCCAAGGTCAGTCATCGGATAATAAAATAGGAACAAGTGATCCTGTTCTAGCAGCGAGCGTGATATCAGGGTGAGGTAGCTGAGAGGTTGGGCATCAATTTGAAGGTCGGGGATTAAAATCCTAAATCAAAAGATGTTAGCAATGTGAGCTCTTATGAAAAGCCTCTTGAGTGCTGACCCTGTATTCCAACCTCAAATGTTTTCATTTAAAAATGACTGTAGCACGAGGGCGTGGTGGGGCGGAGCCTGTACACAGGAGGCAGATCAGGTAAATGGTATCACCTGCCATTCACTACCACATGAGTGCAGGAAATAAAAGCTGGAAGCAGGTGGGCGGGTGAAAGAAAGCTGTTACATGATTTGTGTGAAGAAAATAAATGAAACTAAAGGGCGGCACGGTGGCTTAGTGGTTAGCATGTTCTCCTCTCAGCACTAGGGATTCCCAGTTCGAATCCCCATCTGGGTGGAGTTTCCATGTTCTCCCCGTGTCCGCGTGGGTTTCCTTCGGGTTCTCCGGTTTCCTCCCACAGTCCAAAAACATGGATCAAGTCAATTGAGTTCCCCAAATTGCCCCATATAGAGTGTGTCTGTGTGAGTGAGTGTGTGCCCAGTGATGGATTGGCGCCCTGTCCTGGGTGTATCTGCCCAGCGCCCAAAACCTTCTCCCCTGGATTTTCCATGTTCTCCCCGTGTCCGCGTGGGTTTCCTTCGGGTTCTCCGGTTTCCTCCCACAGTCCAAAAACATGAATCAAGTCAATTGAGTTCCCCAAATTGCCCCATATAGAGTGTGTTTGTGTGAGTGAGTGTGTGTCCAGTGATGGATTGCCGCCCTGTCCTGGGTGTATCTGCCCAGCGCCCAAAACCTTCTCCCCTGGATGGGCATGGGGAACCCCACCGCGACCCTAATATAGGATAAAGTGGAAGATAATGAATGAATAAATGAATAACACTAAGGTTCTGCAGTGTGAGTTCACATTCTCTGATTTTCACAGCCAAACATTTATTTTTATGTCCAATCTTAGTGTCGATTCCTGCAGCCATTAATGCATGACCGATTAAGTAAAGGACGCAGGTGAAAAATCTCAACGATTTGACTATTAAAGGCCAGCAGTGGGATTGAGCAAACGGGGTGTGAGGTATGGTCCTCATGAGCTGCAGTCTGCTGTTATCAATCAGAGAAATAACTCGTGTGTGCTTTACACCTGACTGATGAGCCTCACTCTTCTTCCCTGAACTCAGGGGAAATAAGCACCCTTCTCGGGCCTCAGGCCCACTTGTATTGGTAATTCTGATTTCAGCCACAGAAAGATGCAGATGTTTCCATGCAAAGCTCACACAGCGCCGCCACTTTATAGGAACGCAGTCGTGCTACAGGCGCTGTAATAAAACGCAGTTTTCACTGCTCTTATGGGCAGCACTTTACATTAGCGATGACCTATTAGGAGTTTAGTGCCAGCAGCTAAATGCCTTCTGTTGCTCTTATATCATTTGATGGCCGGTATTGAAACTGAGCTCACACTGCGCTTTAGGTCTCCTTTAATTTTTAATTTGTATTCAGAGTAACTTTTCCTTTCGAATTAGATTCATCTTAAATTAGATTCTTCACAATAATAATGGCATTTCATTTAATTTTCATCACAGAAGCAGAAGCACTTTTATGGGAAAAAGGGATATTATTAATTTTAGAATTGGGTGATATCATTCTGCTGAATCTTTTATAGAACTAAAGTAGTTCATTATAAACACTTTAAACTGCTGATTAAACACATGTGTACAAACTCATTTATACAATCTAATCAAACCTAATCAGAACATCTTTTAGAGTTTAAGATAAATTGAACTTTACTTAGTTCTTGATGCCACTCTAAATTTCTACATTTATTGGATAACTGTAAATGTAGGTGGTACAGGAGTTAGCACAGCCGCCTCACGATGATGAGGATGAAGGTTGGAATCCCAATCTGGGTGGAGTTCACATGTTTTCCCCTTTGTCTGAGAACGCCCGACAGCTGGAGAAACAGAATGCCCCCCCACAACCCTAATATAAATTTAAGTAGAAGATAATAAGATAAAATTCAGCATTTTTTTTCTCAGTGAAAACTATTTGTCTTAGTGGAAAAAAATATGCAAGTTTAAACTGAACATAACAATCAGAATGTTTAGTTTTGCAGGCAAATACACGTACGCATGAATAGTTTTGTGATAATGAAATGATAAAGGTGAACCCAACATACTACATCATCAAGCTTGTTTCACTAAAATACCTTTTTTAGATTAAAACCCTAAAAACCTGCATTCGTATGTGTGTGGGTGCAAAACTAAATTAAATATCAGATGCATATATTATAGGATATTGTGATTCATATCAGACCCTATAGACAAACATATTATTATAAGAAAAAAATGTGTAAACAAAATTGCAAAACGCTAAACTAACACACGGATGCATTTCTACCTGATGTGACATTTTCTCTAAAATGTCAAATCTCGCAGGGTGAGCAATTTCCCTGCCAATTAAAGGTACATACTAAACACTCAGGGATTTAGAAAAAAATATTTCAAGGCTATTACCAACTGCCCTTGGTTTAAAATAAGCACAAGATTAGTTGATTCGCAGAATTGGGCTTTCAGAGAAATCATTTGGAGAGTAATGACAGTGACAGCGCGTGGCTCTGACACAATAGCAAAGCCCCTGTATATAAAATAGCAAAGCGCGCTGTTTATGACAAGTCACTAAAGAAAGCCTAGCAAAAGAATCAGCTTTATGACAGCTCTAAATGGAGCTGTTATGGGGGAAATTTATTGTTCAATCCTGTGCTGTTCCAAGGAGTTACTGAGGTTAGACAATTGGGTGATAAAAGCGTGGAGAAATAATCATCTCAATAAGCCTCAGAACATGACCTGTAAAATGATTAGGCAAGAGAACGGCAGAAATATTCAACATGCTCCTGGAGCTTCTCCGAATTTACGACTTTATTAGATTGTCCATGTGGCCATCACGCCGCATGGCTGAAGATGATTCGGGGTGAGCGGGGGGTAATAGGAAAACTTGAAATCCATTGGTCATATTTACCAAAGCATCAGAGAAACCTAAAACGGTGTCACATGTGATGGGTACCGAACAAATAGATTAGCATTTACGTTTGGCGTTCTGATGCGTTGATCATTCCAATCACATTTCACACAGAAACGAACTGAAATGAGGTATTTAGATAAAAGCAATTGAGTGTATGTATGAGCAGCCATGTGGGATGGATGGATGGTTCATTAATTACTATACCACAAAACAATCAAGTTGAAATTAATTAACACAAACACAAAACGACTTACAACTGATTACAGAAGCCAAGAAGAGTTAAAGGCATGTAATTTCATGACATTCCACTAGAAGTAGTCATGGGTTTTATAACCTCAAATATTATATGCGTGCACATACACATAAACACACAAAATGACAAACACATTGTCCAAAAAGTAATAATGCCCCTCATTTTTTTTAGTGCTATTAACCAAAATTTTAAATACTTATAGTGTGGGCATGAGATTTTAAATCATTCCAATAGATTGGATTGGACAGTGTTGCCTCAGGAGCATCACAGAACAGGTATCATTTGGGTGGTGGATTGTTTATTGTCAGTTCTGCAGTGACACTGATGTGGTGAGGGTTTTAGTGCAGCAGTGCTGCATACTTTCATTTCTCCACCTCAGTGACACTGCTGGGATAGGAATAATGCACCCACCCAATAACCCCTGCTCTGTGGGGGTACTATTGGGGTTCTGATCATTAGAACAGAGTACACAGTATGTACTGTACAACACGAACAGATGGACAACAGAATGGAATTGTAGAACTACAAAGTCCATTTTTATAATAAGTGTCCATTTGCTGATTTCACAACACTTTTATCCAAAGCAACATCCATGTATCTCAACATGAGGCAACATCATAACACAGGGTTAACCATCATACAGCAGCCCTGGTGCCATGAGGGTTAAGGGTCTTCCTCAAAGAGCCAAGCTGGTAACCTTTAGTGGCCTCAGGGTTTGAACCCACAACCTTCAGCTCAGCCCATGACCCACTGAGCAGCTGCGCCTGACTTCTTGGTTTCTGTATGTTTACGGCAACGAGACGGAACACTAACAACGTGAATAATTAACTCTCACCTTGTGTTTAGCTTTAAACTGTTAGATTCTTACACATTTACCAGTGTCTGAATTTTTAATTACATCTGAATCTAAATTATCTGCTAACTGAGCTGACGATGAAAACAAACAGCAGCACGGCACCTCGCCTACCAACACCCCACACAAAGCCTGAACACTTCACAGACCTCAAGGCAATGTTTTTGCACTCATTTTTGGGAGTTAAATGTAAAGCCTTACCTCATATTTATTCATTTCACAGGCTTTTCATAATTACCTCATTACAATGAATTAGTAGCTCGGGTGCTGTGGAGCAACAGCTTTCCTCGAGTGCTTTAGCTGATGCTGGTCTGGTTGCACCATAGTGTGTGTGTGTGTGTGTGTGATCCTCTTATAACAGAGCTGGATGGAATGGGCTGAAAGTATTGTCCTTGTGCACTCGCCGACACAAGTGTCTCTGTATAGAGTGACGGGCGCAGGCATAAATTTCCTGTAGGTCTCTCTGTGTGTCCTCTGAGACTTGGTGTCCAGCTCTGGAGTATATTGCACTGGGACATCAGTCAACATCTCAAACTGAAATCCCTTCCAAAGCAGCGGTGATGGTTTTATGAAAAGGCATCAATCTAATGCTCTTTGCAAATATATTCAGCATTTATAGGTACAAACGAGAAAGAACCAAAAATCATCTGCTCTTCAAAGCAGATTTATTCCTCTTTGAGAAGCAGCAGAATGAGCCTACAGGTCGAGGCTATTTATTTATTTTCTCAGCAATGTTAATGAAGGACTCTGATGTGTATGAATGCACCCATGGGCTTCAGCTCTAAGCCATTGCATGTTGCACATATTTAGCAGGTTTGAAAGTAAGCACATTTAACGCATGCAGGCTCTGGGCCAACTAGACAAGCTCCAAGGCATGGATGCTTTTCCAGGCCTGCACCTCTGTTCTTGTGGGTGCTGATAAAGTCACTGCTTTTTCAACGTACACTGTCTATAAATGTTTATTCCATGGCTATAGTACGTGCTTCCAAATGGCAACTGACAAACAGCCATTCATTTCATTTTACTAGACTTCTTAGAATAGATCTCAGGTTCCAAATTGATATGTTTTGCATAAGTGGATCTTTTAAAAGGTTAGATCTTCAAGCATGCTTTGCCTGATATCCTGAATTTCGCAGCAACACGCCCTGAATCATTAAATATTTCCTCATAGCATTTGTTTCCTCCGAAAACACACGCATGAGAAAACCACCGAAAGCTGCTGTGAAGTGGCAGATATGACATGTCAGAGTTTTGCACTCATTACGCTGATCCAGTTATGATTTATTGCGTTTTAATTATTCATTGGAGAGCTCTGAAACATTCATGCCAGATTGATACTCCAGCGCCTTTGGCAATTTTTGATATGGATGTTATCGTATTTTGAGTAGGACAATGGTAGCCATCAAAAGAGTGCCTGAGCTTGACCATGTCCTCGGTGAAGACCCAATAAATTAATGAGGCTTTACCAGAATAAACACACACACAAAAACACTCACACATACAAACAATGGAAGACAATGTCAATACAAAATACCACAATAATAAAGGGCAGCTGCAAACACACCAAAATTCTTATATCAACCTCATCCAAAAACACAAAGTACCAATAATAATCTCATTTTAATGCCTTGCATGACAACGCATGTAACCACCAACCACATTTATATGTATTTTCCAGTTTCCATTAAAGACTCGTAGATCCTCTAACTCTGAAACTTCAATAACCCAGTTTCCTTAAATACATTCAAACCACTCCATCACATTCACATCCTAAAAGATCCAGTCTACCTGCTCATACCTCCAGGTTGCTTCTTTTATCAGCCTCTTTTCCTTCTTTGCCCCAAAAACACAAATGTCAGTTTGAGCCAGTTCATTGACTTTAAAATGCAGCTCATGTGTTATCATCCAAAGCCAAGAGCCCCCAAGGTTACTGTGCACAAGTCAGGATCATAAATGTATTCATGAGTGGCAGGGTGCAGCTGAAGTGAAAGTAAAGTTGGATGCTGGGACCATTTTAGAGGTGCGTACATCTATGATCAGTACAGATTAAAACAAGCTGCGTGTAGTTGAATAGATCCTCATGTTTTGTGGAGATAGAGAGTCAATTTGACTCAGGGCAGTTGGTGAATGTATCATGATATTTTGGGGCTACAATTGTAGTATTTTGTGTATTGTGAGTTTAAATTTAACTCTATGCTATAGGCACATGCAGACATTTTTGGGGCAGAGAATTCTCATAAGAACTCAAATAAACACCCATCAGTTATCAAAACACTTCTGGGGGGAATTACTGACAGAGAGGGTCATTTTTATTTTGAAATATTACTTAAAGCAGGTGCTTGAGCATCACTCGGGGGTTTATCTGTGTGCGTGCCTGCAATGCACATATTCACCAGAAATGACCAGAATCAGATTCATCTTGGGTTCGGATTCCACTTGCAAGACGGAGAAATCAGATTATTCCAATACATTATTTATTACAGCATGATGTCCTGCACGCTGCCATTAGGAATACTTGTACACGGTGCCCTCTGGGGACTCAGTCCGTGGTGAATGACAGCATGTAGTATGTTCTTTTTTTAAACATGATTTAAGTCTGTTTGGTTCAGACATGTTCAGCCGTTTATTCAGGACAGCGGAGTCTTGATCAGTTTTAAGTCAGCACGTTCTATGCTTATGGGTTTGATTAACCTTTCCACGTGTGTCGCAGTAATGTGGGTGGTGAGGAACACACGGTGGCATTTGTATGGGCCATAGAGAGATTCTCCTTTAAATGCCACAGCTAATGAAGCCACTATCCAACCGCAAACCGAGCTTCAGATAATAACCCCCAACTCCAGTGAGACCGAGGACTGCGTGTGTGTGTGTGTGTGTGTCCACCTGTAGGTTCCCAGATCCTGAGATGAGTAGTATAAAGTGTAAATGTATTTCATCTCATCTTTTCCATGCTATAAGCCGTTACTTGCTTTCCTCGACGTCTCTTCTGAAGCAGCTGAAGAACGTTTGTAAGTTTCTCAGATGTGATTAGATGTCAGGGCCAATTAAGTTCCCATCGAATTCAATATGAATGGACGGCATCTGAATGCCGGGTGTGCGTGTGAGATGTGAATATGAAGGCATGGGCTGATGATGAACATACACACGGTTTTGAGGAGGTGGGAAAATCAAATCGATTCCTCCAGCTGCCTGTCCTGCATCTGCGCCAGTCATTGGAATGTCATTTTATATCTGTATGAAATATTGATTAGGTGCAGACTGTGCTGCTGAGAAGACGTGTGTGCAGGCACTCTGCATCAGCCAGCTCCGTCCCTCCCAGCCAACAAAACTCTTTATTTGCTTCTTGTCAAATAGCATTTAGTTAAATGGTCAATTTGGATAGAAGGTTTCATTAAATGTTGGGGCTGGTGACGCTCTGCTTTAAACTGATGCCACTTTTGACCTACATCCTGCATCCTCCAGCTGCCTTTAGAGTTACTATAGCTATAAACCCCATCATCTGTTAAAAACACACTCCATCCCGGGCTTGGGGACTGTTCTGTGGGGGAAAACCGGAGAACCCAGAGGAAATCCACACAAACATGGGGAGAACATGGAAACCTCCTCAGCACTGAGGAGGAACATGCCAACAACTATGCCACTGTGCCGCCCCCAGCACAAACAGAGTATTAATTAATTAATGTTACACAGTTTGACCAAACGACATATAGTGTGTTTATAAAATGATGTTGGGATTAGGCGGCACGGTGGATCAGTGGTTAGCATGTTCTCCTCTCAGCACTAGGGATTCCCGGTTCGAATCCCCATCTGGGTGGAGTTTCCATGTTCTCCCCGTGTCTGCGTGGGTTTCCTCCGGGTTCTCCGGTTTCCTCCCACAGTCCAAAAACATGGATCAAGTTAATTGAATTCTCAAAATTGCCCCGTTTAGAGTGTGTCTGTGTGAGTGAGTGTGTGCTCAGTGATGGATTGGCGCCCTGTCCTGGGTCTATCTGCCCAGCGCCCGAGACGTTCTCCCCTGGATGGGCATGGGGAACCCCACCGCGACCCTAATAGAGGATAAGCGGGAGATAATGAATGAATGAATGTTGGGATTTAAGAGCAGTGAGGTCTCATCAGTCCTCCAAATGTCCTCCAAAATTTTTTTCCAAATGTTTCCATCAGCTGCCTGTTATCAAACGCAAACGGCTATTTATGACGCACTGACCCTCCATCACACAGCAGCTACAGTTAGGGTACAGTTACTATACTAAGCAAATATTACTCAGTAGGTTATTTTTCAGTGTATTAGGTTCCCATGCTTTTAATGTTCCCTTAAAAAAAAAAAAAAAAAAAAAGATGGATCGTGCTAAATGCAAAAGCACTAGAGCATCACCCAGCACTCTCTCACACTCTCTACCTGTCCACACCTGTCAAAATCATTGATCCGAGGTCCTGCTCTGGAGACTGAATTGTTTAGCTTGCCAGGGCACTAACTATTAACCCTGGAGCCTGCTGAGAGATATCCACACTGACTTCTCACACACACTGATCTGAGAACAGATCCCATTCACCTACCGGGCCTAGCGTTCCACACTGCCAGCACTGAGGGTCTCTCACACCGCCTGCTCTCTCACCTGTGCTCTCACTATGCTGTGATCACATGACACCCTCTTTTAAGATGAGTAATGATGAAGACATGGGCCGACGGTAGGCCAAAGAGGAGGAGCTTGGGTCGAGGACGGGGACGCGAGATAAAAAATGAGACGAGGAAAGATATTCAAGACGTCGAAACAAAATGAAAGCCAAATTAAGACAGCTGTTTAAAAACATGGCAGCACGGTGGCTTAGTGGTTTAGCATGTTCTCCTCTCAGCACTAGGGATTCCTGGTTCGAATCCCTATCTGGGTGGAGTTTCCATGTTCTCCCCGTGTCTGCGTGGGTTTCCTCCGGGTTCTCCGGTTTCCTCCCACAGTCCAAAAAGATGGATCAAGTCAATTGAGTTCTCCAAATTGCCCCATTTAGAGTGTCTGTGTGAGTGAGTGTGTGTCCAGTGATAGATTGGCTCCCGGTCCTGGGTGTATCTACCCAGCGCCCGAAACGTTCTCCCCTGGATGGGCATGGGAAACCCCCCCTGCGACCCTAAGCGGAAGATAATGAATGAATGAATGTTTAAAAACACGATGCTCACATTACACCAACAAACTGGATTTCCTGAGCAGCTGACACGGTCACATGATGCAATACATACATAATCTGTGGAAACAGTATAGAACATTGTTTGTGTTCTGCAGTACATACTGTGTTCTCTAATGATCAGAACCACAACCACCACAGAGCAGGGATTATTGGGTGGGTGCATTAGTCCTATCCCAGCAGTGTCACTGAGGTGGAGAAATGAAACTCCAGCAGCACTGCTGCACTTAAGCCCCCCCTTACCAAATCAGTGTCACTGCAGAACTGACAATAAACAATCCACCACCCAAATGATACCTGTTCTGTGATGCTCCTGACCAACAGAGGACAGAGAACCAAAACAAAGAAAACAGATGGACTACAGTCTGAAAAGATAAAACCACAAAGTCCATCTATAAGGTAAGTGGAGGAAACAGAGAATGGAGCAGGAAGGAGGTTGAGGTGTCCAAACCTTTGACTGGTACTGAAAAGATAATTGTAATATTCTAAAAATATAAGTTTTTGATGCAACTTAAAGTGAGAAAGTGAAGCCAGTTCTCCCTTTTAGCAGATTTCATTAGAACCTTCATACATGCATTCAAGTGTGAAGTGTTTATTACTTGCATGGGGCCAATTAGGAGAGTAAATTTAGCATGCATAGCGCTACTTTAATCACTGAATCACACATCGCTGTGTGCGTGTGTGTGTGTGTGTGTGTGTGTGTGTGTGTTACAGTTTGTTCTAGATGTCTATCAGAGTCAGTCTTCCTGAAACACCTATGCTGCTTCCCATTTCTGCTACAGTGACACCGGGCGTGTACGTACATCTAAAAGAGTTAAAGGTTTAAGATCTGAAAGGACACACTGTTCTGAGGACAGAACCTTTAACACCTCAACTAACACCGGAACAATCCAAACTATTCCATTCTGTATGAAGCGTCCCCTCACTCCCCGCCGATGCTGATTTAGAACCTGCTTTATCCGGACTTCAACAAAGGAAAAACAATCTGAAAAGGTTCTCCGGACTGAGACCTGACCCTGTCCTCATCGTTACAGGAGAATGTTAGATGTCAAACTCTGACCCATCACCTTTAATCAGTGTATTTCAGCAACACCAGGAGGTGACAGTGAAGGCTCACACTGGGGCTGCTGCTGTTTGTTGACGGGCGTGTGTGTGACCTCTGTCTGAGGACAGACCCGTACACCAGAAACACAGTCACATGTTGATCCTGGTTCAGTTGAGGTATGGATTGGGAAGCCAGCTGACAGACTGAAGATCAGTCCTAATAACAATCTCTCCTTCTGCCGTCAACAGTCAGGATTCACAGACACCAGGACCAACACGAAACATCCATCCATTATCTTCCGCTTGATCCTATATTAGGGTCACGGTGGGGTTCCCCATGCCCATCCAGGGGAGAACGTCTTAGGCGCTGGGCAGATCACCCAGGACAGGGCGCCAATCCATCGCTGGGCACACACTCACTCACACAGACACACTCTATATGGGGCAATTTGAAGAACTTAATTGACTTGATCCATGTTTTTGGACTGTGGGAGGAAACTGGAGAACCCAGAGGAAACCCACGCGGACACGGGGAGAACATGGAAACTCCACCCATATTGGGATTCGAACCGGGAATCCCTAGTGAAGAACAGAATGATCCCGCACTGAACTGACGACGCGGCTTTCCTCACCTTCCATCCATCCATTATCTCCTGCTTTATCCTATATTAGTGTCGCGGGGGGTCCCTATGCCCATCCAGGGGAGAAGGTTTCAGGCGCTGGGCAGATAGACCCAGGACAGGGAGCCAATCAATCGCTGGGCACACACTCACTGACACACACATACACACTCTATATGGGGCAATTTGGAGAACTCAATGGACTTGATCCATGATTTTGGACTGTGGTAGGAAACCAAAAAACCTGGAGGAAACCCACGCGGACACGGGAAGAACATGGAAACTCCACCCAGATGGCGATTCGAAGCTTTCCTCACCTGTTCCCCAAAAAGAAATTTCACTCTTAAAATGAAAGATTAATGAAAATCTTAAAGTTAAACAAAACTTCTACTTCATCATTATTCTAAAGTAATAACTTACCAGCAACCATTCAAATTACATTCATCTCTATAATAATGACCCTACCCCTAAAGTTCAAGACTTCACTCTGGGTTATTTCACATCCACCGCAGCTTTATCTTTATGATTATATGTATAAATAATCATTTCCTAACTGACAGTGACCTCACTGTGTCCCTATTCATCTGTCTTTGTCTTGCAGTCTCTCTGACTGTTAAGAAAATGTAATATCACTTTATATTCTTGGATGCTGCAGTGACGGGGAGCATAGGGCATCACTTTTCATCATGTCCTTTTTTATTTATTGAAGTTTATTATCTTTCCTAAGCGCTCTGGGCTGCCCTGTCTGTGTCCCACCGCAGCATGCCTATCAAAAAGTAATAAAAGTTTGGATGATATGGTGATTTCATGTGATCTAATTTGGCCGGTCCTGTTCTTCTGCGAGCACAACAGCGGAAACTCACCGCTTATTATTGTAATTTGTGAAAAGCTTATGTAAATAAAGAGAAATTAGATTTATAAGTGAAATAATCTCATTGACAAAAATACTACACACATGATGAAATAATATTACAGATAGCTGACAGAAAAGTGAAGGAAAAAGCCTTCATTTGAAAGTGAGCTGATGCAGGGTCAGTGTTGGCGTTACGAACTGCGGCTGGCCATCGTTTACTCCGCAGTGTCAGCTTTTAAACACAGTGTGTGTTTGAGTTAATGTCGGCTTAATAATTGCGGAGTGGAGGGGATATAGATTTGCTTAATACATTCACAGATTTCTGAGCTGCATTTGCAGAATGTAAATTGCAAAAACTCCCAGAGCTTTTTCTTTTCTCTGTGGAATAATAACTCAAACAATGAATAAGCACAATGTGCTTAGACAGAATAATATACCTGCATAATGATTAAAATCCACACTTTATAAGTTTTAACAATAAAAAACAGAGGAAGATCACAAAGGTTTTCTTGCAACTCTATAATGTATATGTTGCATTTCCTCAATGTATCTAATCCAACAGATCTGACCTTGGTTTAATACTCTGAACTTTACTCGAGGGCGGCACAGTGGCTTAGTGATTAGCACGTTCTCCTTTCAGTGCTAGGGATTCCCGGTTCGAATCCCCATCTGGGTGGAGTTTCCATGTTCTCCCCGTGTCCGCGTGGGTTTCCTCTGGGTTCTCCGGTTTCCTCCCACAGTCCAAAAACATGGATCAAGTCAATTGAGGGCTCCAAATTGCCCCATATAGAGTGTGTCTGTGTGTGAGTGTGTGCCCAGTGATGGATTGGTTCCCTGTCCTCGGTGTATCTGCCCAGCGCCCGAAACGTTCTCCCCTGGATGGGCATAGGGAACCCCACCGTGACCCTAATAGAGGATAAAGCGGGAGATAATGGATGGATGGACTTTAGTCGATGGATCTCAGAAGCTTAATAACCGCTGACTTTAGGCGTGTTGCCCAAAATAAGCGTTTCCCTTTACTAACATTAATAGAGGTAGAACAGAGTTTGGGTCGATTTGCAGATGCTTTTGTCTAAAGCAACTCACAGGAATCCTAATTTGATGGTGGGGGTCAGAACATAGGACCCCTGGAGCAATCACTTTTCTATCTGCCCTTAACCTTTCAGTGACCCCTCTGCTGAGGTGTATCTGAAGCGTCCACTCCAGATTTTAATACGTTATAGTTTCGGAGTCAGAACTCATTCACAGAAAAAAAATCTATTGAACATAAAGTTAAATCCAGAGAAAAGGAAATAAGAACATGAGGAGTATCGAACTGCACTGAGGGGCAAATACACAATCACCTGTTATACAAACTTGTGTGCTCTTTGCCCCATTAGCTTTGGTAATGAGGCAAATCGGAGTCCTGATGTTGTTGTGTGTGTGTTAGAGAGCAATCATAACCTCTTCCTCTGGTACACTATAAGCAGTGTTCCAACCGAACCACCTGCTCGGCAATGGCACGTTCCAGTGTGGAGCTGGATGTGGCGGGAGGCTTTGTGAGGAACGCTGTGTAATTTGCACACCGCAACTGATACTCGACTCAGGATCTCGAAACCACCACTCAGTGCAACAGTCATGATTTCCTCAGTAAGCTGGTAATTTTCCACGACAGGAAGAACAACTGTTGGCAACACAGAAGTGTCTGATGACAGAAGAAGTGATAGCTGACACCTTCAGTCAGGGGTGTAATGCAACGCTACGATCTGTTATTATCTGTAGGAAAATCACCAGCCACGTCCCACGCAACACGTTTATTTAAGGGACTGTAATTACCTGTTCGTTACCTGTAACTGCATCCGTTACGGTGTACGAGTTCTTTACATCACGTACATTATGACGGATACGGTCTATTATTTATAATAATTGTGTGTGGCAGCATGATGGCACTGTGATCAGTGATTAGTGATTTAACCCGGGTCCCTAATCTCAATCTGGGAGTGAGAACCCTCCCGCAACCCTGATATAGGATTAAGCAGAAGATAATGAGCTCGGATGAGATAATTGTGTGTTGGATTTGTTTCGGAACACTTGCGTGCGTGCAGTTACATTATTTTTATTTGTTTTTCGGTGAGTGATGTCACTCGGTGACTGCTTATGTGCTGCAACATATTGGAATGTTTACGCTTGTTCTGTCATCTGCAAGTCACTGACCTTTAAGGCGATCAATAGTATGCCGGTGAAGGCTCGACGTAAACAAGCAGGTGAATAATGTGAGCTGCTGCTGATATTCGTGTCCTTTTTGATTCGGAGGCATCTGTGAAAAAGACACACCATCCATCATGTGACCAACTGCAGGTTAAAAGCTTTACTGCACCGAAGAAATAGATTTTATAAACTATTCATCTCAAGTCTATATAATATCATTTGTCTATTTGGTATCATTTGGGTGGTGGATTGTTTATTGTCAGTTCTGCAGTGACACTGATGGGGGGGGGGTTAGTGCAGCAGTGCTGCTGGAGTTTCATTTCTCCACCTCAGTGACACTGCTGGGATAGGACTAATGCACACACCCAATAACCCCTGCTCTGTGGTGGTACTGTTGGTGTCTTGACCATTAGAACAGATTAACAGTATGTACTGCAGAACACAAACAGATGGACTACAGAATGGAATTAGAGAACTAAAAAAGTCCATCTTTACAGGAAGTGGAACTGAGAACATGAAGCAAAAAGGGGGCGTGTCCAAACGTTAAACAGTTCTACAGATTGCACAAACATAACATATTCATTTCCCATCATTCCATCCACATGGGACTCTGGTCTGAGCTTTGCGTCATTAAAGAGCTCCATGTGTTTCTTTTAAGCCCTTGGTTAGTGGATTTACTGGGATTTTTTGGGATTATTATTCTGTTGAAGTGTCTGCGTGCATAGTTTAAAACTTTTGACAGGTGGCCTCGCTCGCTCGCTCGCTCTCTCTCTCTCTCCATCACCTTCTTTCCTTCCACAGGAGCCAACATTTAAGCAAACCAATTTGTACACCTAGTTGAATCCAGTGTGGCGGCACGGTGGTTTAGTGGTTTAGCATGTTCGCCCCTCAGCGCTAGGGATTCCCGTTTTGAATCCCCAACTGGGTGGAGTTTCCATGTGAGTGTGCGGCCAGCGATATATTGGCGTCCTGTCCTGGGTGTATCTGCCCAGCGCCCAAAACCTTCTCCCCTGGATGGGCATGGGGAACCCCCTGGATGGGCATGGGGAACCCCCCCCGCGACCCTAATATAGGATAAAGAGGAAGATAATGGATGGATGGATAGTTGAATCCATGCCATGATAAACATCTGTGGTTCACTGAGCTACTAGAAGCGTGTCTCTAACAAAGTGGTCATTCAAAATAAAAGCATGTGGTTATTAAAGAATTCAGATCAATGTTTCTGTGTTACTGCTGTTGATTTTGCTGCCTTTTTAAAATCCTGTAAATGGAACAGCCCCAGTTAATTCAGTCTGACTTAAAGCAAACAGACAGCTGGCAGTGTGTATAGTATTTTGTATGCTAAACTGTCAAAGTGCCCTCAGAAATGCCCCGTCAAGAGAACCAAGTGCATGTTATCAGAGATCAGTCTGAGAACATCAGCTGCCTGAGGCTCTGTATTGGTACCAGCAGAGCGGCAGCATCTCTGATCTGTACATGCACCGTGTCCCGGTCCATTCAGACTGACTAACAATCAACCCGCATTCCCATCACATCCATCAGACGCAGAGCAGACCTTCAGATTTAATAACAAAATTAAATATGACACCAGTAATCAAGAGCTTTGAGAGTTGGGTGGTTATCCATTATGTAATAATAATTACAAATAATGTTAAAGCCTTTAAGTTCTACAGGGTTTCATGGAAAAAACTAGCTATATAAACTCCTACAGTACCAGTCAAGAGTTTGGACACGCCCCTTTATTCCGTCATTCTGTTTCCTCCACTTGCCATACAGATGGACTTTGAGTTTCATAATTACAGACTGTAGTCCACCTGTTTTCTTAGTTGTTGTTGGAGAAAACAGGGGGCGTGTCCACCTTGTGTACATAGATACAGCTGTCCTGAGCTGTGTTTGATGACCAATCAAAGAATTCCGTACTGTACTTTAAGCATTTAATAAATCGCTGGCAAAATAAGTAAAACTAGTGAAGGCTGCGTGCAGGAGAGTGGTTTTGGGTTCTTCTCTCTGTTTCAACCCAAATAAGCTTTAGTAAGTTCAGAATCCCCAAAAAGATCTTCCACAAGCGCAGGTCTGTTTAAACTACAGTGCACTGCCTCATGGTCCAACATCAAACCGCCGTCTTCTGTTAATCCCCGGGATCAGTTACAGCTCAGGATGTGGAGGATGATTTATCTAGATAAATTAAACTCCGTAGATTTGTTCCAAGTTTTAAAGGCAGATTAAAGACTTAAATATCCGTAGTGTTTCACTATCAAATATCAGTTTAAATACATACTAATGAGGAATTCCTTTATATTTGCTTCTATATCTCTATAAGCATCAGCTGAATGTCAGAGCATTAAACTAAATAACATTACAATCAGTAACCTAAAACGAGAAGATTTGTTTTTAATTCCTTTAATTCCATTATCTTCCGCTCTATCCTATATTAGGGTTGTGTGTGTGTGTGTGTGTGGGTGGGGGGGGGTTCCCCATGCCCATCCAGGGGAGAACGTTTCGGGCGCTGGGCAGGAATCTATAGCAATCTATTGCTGGGCACACACTCACTCGCTCACACAGACATACACACTCTATATGGGGGGGGGGGGGGGGCACCCCCCCCCCCCCCCCCCCCCCCCCCCCCCCCCCCCCCCCCCCCCCCCCCCCCCCCCCCCCCCCCCCCCCCCCCCCCCCCCCCCCCCCCCCCCCCCCCCCATTTATTTGTATTTCTTTCCTCAGTAAGTGAAGCAAGCGAGCCGATGCCGCAGCTCCAGCGTGACCACAGCAACACGAGAGCAGACGCTTCACAATTAAAGAAGCTTTCTGTTTCATTTACAACTCCCTTCATAAGAGTGCATCGCCTTTCTGACTTTAATAATAATAATAATAACTCCAGTGTTTTTACCTCTTTAATGAGTTCATCAGAACTGTTTGTTGTTTATTGCATAGGCTTAAGGCTGCTGCCATGCAAATGAGTTTCTTATGCAACGTATTGTGCAATAACCATGGCAACCAAGCTTCTTCAGATCTAAGTTCTGTGCACTCTCCAGGAGAACTGGAGAAATAGATTTTCTAGAAGCACGAGAACAAACGACAGATACGTAAACCATCCAATCAAGAGAGAAGAATGTGGTTCAGAGTCAGTAAGTTTCAGCTTAACATCTCATTTTCCTGCATCAGCTGATCAGCCATCATGAAAAACAGCACCTCGCTCTCCTGCCCTCCAGACAACTCATTCATTTACCTAAATATAAAGAGCTTCATGACCCGATCACAAAAGAGCCGTGTGAAGACTTCAGAGTTCTACTTCAGATCTTGGATGCAGATACTTGGGGATGCAGTTGAGAGCTTGTTCTTCTCTGAGTTAAAGGGGATGCTTTAATTAATTTAGCTAAAAGCCTCTGACTTGAAGAGCTCTTCACACACCTGTCTCTGAGAGGACAAGAACCTTCAACCTTCTTCTGCAGTCAGTTGTTTTCACAACAGAAGTCACGGCAAACAAATCACAACATGAATTAACTCTTTATGATTAACTTAGAGTTCATCCATCTCTCTTCCTATAACAGGGACACACAGAACCCGGAGAGGGTATACCCATCCAGGAAAAAAAGTTTTGGGCGCTGGGCAGAAGCACCCATGACAGAGCGCCAATCCATCACTGGGCACACACACTCACACACAGACACACAAACACACTAACAGGGGTCATTTTAGAGCAGCCAATTTACCTTAAATCCATGTTTTTGGACTGTGGACCCAGGTGGACACTGGGAGAACATGAAATCTCCACCCAGATTGGGATTCGAACCAGCTGTAAGTTCAAATATAAGAACACATCGAACTTTTCTAATGTAGAATGAGGAACATACAGAATTAAAGTGAGGTGTCAAATGAGGTTTTTGGAAATATGCAAATGCACCAATAACATTTCATATGAAGATGTATCACCTTGGCACAAAATCCATGAAGTTAAACCCCAGCTAAACTAATTGGCTTTAGGGGCACACTTATTGTAAAGGAGCTAACGATAGAATGAATAAGGAACTATCATAAATATAACTAAGAGGGTTCTACATTATCTATTAGAGCCATTAACTGGAGATCAGTTCATTTCGGTCATTAGCTTCGCCGGGTCCCACATTTCTCTCACTGCAGTGATAAATTCATTTAATCTATATAAACATAAAATTCAGCTCACTCTGTTGGTATTCTCCATTCGTCAAAGTGTTTAGATGTCTTGATAGGCTCTTAATACCCATTAATATCCTTAGAAGCCAACTCTATCTAAAGCCCTTAACATTCAGCAAAGGCCTGAGGGGTCGTATTAAATAAATTAGATTTCTGAAATCGAGTCATTGATATTCAGAAAGGCTCGAGCCACTGTGGTTTCATTTGTCAAAATTGTTATTGCTCCGAGTCAAGAAAGAAATGTTAAAATGAGTGAACCATTTAAACCAAGTAAGAAAAACAAACGCAAACAAATTTCAATTTCTGTACCAACCTGTCAGCAGCATTACCAATGGATTTCTTTATTTACCAACAATATAGTGTGGAGGTGAGAGCGCGCGAAAGAGAGAGAGCGTGGGAAAGAGTGCGAGAGAGAGAGAGAGAGAGAGAAAGAAGAGAGTGCGAGGGCGAGTGTTATCGTTTAATAAAAAATCCGATGCTCTTTAGTTTGTACGACCACACATGTCCGATCTTTGTGTTGAGTGTTAGTCAGTTTATATTCCTAATCCCTCATCATTACTGTCCTGTCAGCACAAATCCCAGTTTAACCACAAAGCAAACGTCAGTCTGTGAATCTCTCAGTCCCGTCTTCATTTGGCTTTAAGATTCTTAAGCACAGAACTGCTTCTCTCCTCCCTCCACTGTATTATTATTATTACAGGATGCTGAGCATAACATAACATCTGATTAAATCAGAAAAAATTAATCATCTAAAAAAATCCTTATTTAGCTTTAAATCCAGATCACAAGTGTAAATATCATTAAGTCTATATAAAGGATGATAACAAACTTTAAAATCATTTACACTCCACGGTGCTCCTCAACATTTAATATTTACACATGTACAAAAGTACAATCTAAAAAGCATCAATATTTTATTATTATATTAGGATTATATTAAGATGCCATATCATTATTTATTGCAACATTTTCTGAACCTTGGATGTACAGACATTCATCAAATCATGTCAAAACGAAGATTAATTAAGATAGAAGTTCTATAGCGTTCCAGTCTCAGCTGTGGAAATGAGGCGGTCTTGTGCACTTCAGAAAATATCTGCTTGTTTTTATTCTCTTTTTTTTTTTAATACCACAAAACCATAAAGGGAAAAAGATGCTGGAAAGTGTTCTATATTAAGCCTCTTTGTGCTTTTTCTGCTTCTCTGAATGTGCTCTTGAGTCAAACAGACTCATTAGGTGAACGATCGCTGAAAAGCCAAACAGAATAAACAACCATGAGGCAGCGCGAAGGACATTCACCAGTAAATAAAAGATCAACATGTGGGAAGATCAAATTAAAGGCAACGCAAAAGCATCAGAGAATGCTTACAATTTACACCTGACCCACATCCCATAATACTACGAGGCTAATAATTAAACACCGATGGAATCAAACACAGAGCAGAACTCATAGATAATTAACGGGATTCATTAAGAGTTTATATCTAATGAGTTAATTTATAATAATGTAATGAAGGTCGTATTTTGCTCGTCTGTAAAACTTTAATCATTCATTCATTCATTATCTTCCGCTTTATCCTCTATTAGGGTCGTGGGGGGGGGGTTCCCCATGCCCATCCAAAGGAAAACGTTTCGGGCGTCAATCTATCGTTGGACACACACTCACTCACACAGACACACTCTATATGGGGCAATTCGGAGAACTTAATTGACTTGATCCATGTTATTGGACCGTGGGAGGAAACCGAAGAACCCGGAGGAAACCCACGCGGACACGGAAGGAACATGGAAACTCCACCCAGATGGGGATTCGAGCCGGGAAACCCTAGTGCTGAGAGGCGAACGTGCCAACCACTAGGCCACTGTGCCACCCTTCTAATGAGTTATAACAATATAATGAAGGTCGTATTTTGCTCGTCTGTAAAACTTTATGATGTACGAATATTTAAAAGTTTACAAAATGAGGTCCATTTCTGTTAAGGTGGTGCAGAGCCGAGCGAGCCACTATGAAGACTGACAGAACTCCAGAGTTCTGCAGCAGATGGCACGACCTCCATGAAGCCTTGATCTCCATGTCATTAAGTTGGTCTGGGACCTCATGAAAAGATAAAAGTGAACCAGCCAAAGGCAACAAAAGAACCGTAGCATATTCATGCTGAGACTCCGCCTACCATCTGAACACTAACACTCAGCCTACCAAGAAAATACTGTTCCAAAGACGACGGATCACTCAAATATATTCATCTCATTTAGTACGAGCGGTTCTAAAGGAACCTGAACATGTGCGCAAAACTATGTCCATTATCAGGAACGATGCTATACAGAATTACAACATTTTTAAGAATCATAATTATGCAGAGTTGCTTATTAACAAGAATAAAGCCGGTGAGAAACATCTGGAGTTGGAGTCTGGCAGCTGGGCAGTGATTAAGTTGAGCCATGCTGATCCTGTAGAGTAACTAATCAAAGTACAGAGTAGGTGGTAAATAAACAGCTACTGCGGGACATATGGCTGAAACCAAAAAGCACTTCAACTCCGTTATTATAATCCAGAATACCAGTTCTTAAGGAGTTGAAACAGAAAATCGGATTGTTTACAACTTACATAATACATTTAAACATACAATGAATATGAAATGAATCATCATCATCATCATCATCATCATCATCGGTCGGATTCACTCAGGACAAGATGCCAAACCATCGTCAGGACACACATCATAGGGTAAATTTAGAATGGGGCAATTGAGAGCAGTCAATTCACCTTGAATCCAGTTTTTTGTGTGTGTTAATGATAACAGTCATTCATATGACACACTCCTGATGACGGAGCCGAACAAGAGGTCCACACCGCCGAGCTCCGAGCCCACGCTCCAATATACACAATAAATCAAATCATCATAGGAAATTCCCACTGCAGCCGCGTGCACTAATTATTATTATTTTAAATCAGCTTCATAAATGAGTTTCCAACATCCTCTCTCCGGTTCACGCTGCCTCTCCACCTGGATTTGTCAGGTGAAAATTATGGGCAGGCCTGACAAAGCGCTAATTGCCTGAACTTTAATAAATCAAATGGAATGTGTAATCACCTGATTAGTGATGCTTTACCTCCCTTTCTTCCAAACTCGGGCACTAAAAAGGGAAAATACCGAGCTGGCGTGTCAGAGCGCCACATACTGTGCACTTAGAATACGGTCTGGATCATCAGCGCCGTCATGATGTGTTCACTCCAGAATTAAACCTACATCAAAATACTAAAGGCAGCGTTTTGTGATTCAGTAAGCATTCAGTTTCTATGACGCTAAAAGCTGTGAAGTAAAATTAAAGAAGCAAACTTCAGACAGGCGGCACGGTGGCTTAGTGGTTTAGCATGTTCTCCTCTCAGCACTAGGGATTCCCGGTTCGAATCCCATTCTGGGTGGAGTTTCCATGTTCTCCCCGTGTCTGCATGGGTTTCCTCTGGGTTCTCTGGTTTCCTCCCACAGTCCAAAAACATGGATCAAGTCAATTGAGTTCTCCAAATTGCCCCATATAGAGTGTGTTTGTGTGAGTGAGTGTGTAGATTGGTGCCCTGTCCCGGGTGTATCTGCCCAGCACCCAAAACGTTGTCCCCTGGATGGGCATGGGGAAACCCCCCCCCCCCCCGCTACCCTAATAGAGGATAAAGCAGAAGATAATGAATGAATGAATGAATGAACTTTAGACAGGTGGCTTAGTGTTTAGTATGTTCTCCTCTCAGCACTGAGGATTCCCTGGTCGAATTCCAATCTGGGTGGAGTTTCTATGTTCTCCCCGTGTCCGTGTGGGTTTCCTCCGGGTTCTTCGATTTCCTCCCACAGTCCAAAAACATAGATCAAGGTCAATTGAATTTTCCAAATTGCCCCATATAGAGTGTGTGTGTGTTTGTGTGTGTCTGTGTGAGATTAGATTGGCACTCTGTCCTGGGTGTATCTGCCCAGCACTCGAAACATTCTCCCCTGGATGGGCATGTGGAACCCCCCTCCCCCCCCCATGACCCTACTAGAGAATAAAGTGGAAGATAATGGATGGATGGAACTTCAGACAGTGAACATGCCGAGGCACAGTGGGGCATTTCATTGTGTTAGTCACAAACTTAAACAAACTCAGCATTACAACCCACCCACCACCCACCAACTCACAACCCCCTCCCCGTTCTAACCCTGGAACACTGTTCAGATATTTAGGATCTGAAATTGAAGATGAAACAAAACTCCCTGTTGAGTTGAGCTGTCAGAGTCAGACATGCTCCAGCGGCAGAGCTGTGACCTGTTCCTCGCCCCCGCGCCGCTGTAGATCTACGAGGCCCATGGCACAAGCTGTTAGCATTGCGAAAATGTGACAGCGTGCCGATTCTGAAGGCCGCTCCCACAGGACAGCCGGCGAGCGTGCCGCGCGAGAGAGGGCTTTTCAGCGCCGCTAAACGAATGTAAAAATCTATACCTCACCAAACACACACTCATCAATAGCATCTGACATTTATTGCAGGCCTCGCGCAGCACGGTGTTCTCTCACTCAAGAGCGTTCACGTTCGTCCAACAGCTGAGGTGAATGGAGGCGGACAGCTTCCTCTGCCGATAATGACGTGAGGTAAAGTTATGTTAAAAACAAGCGGCCCGTGCCATTGGTGAGCTCTTCATTACAGGGTATTGATCGGACCGAGCGTCCACCGCACATCACATGTTTACAACTGATGCTCAGGACTCACATTATTTTTCTACGCTCTTAAAGAAACAATCAGGAACTCTGCTCACAGCACTGCACGGCTTTCAGAACCACAAGCTCCGCCCACGTCACGATTTTGTGGAACGTCCACATCATTTAAAGGTCAGCTGACTGAAAAACTGAGAATGAAAACACAACGCAAATTTATTTCTTAATAAAACGTTCCTGGGCGGCACAGTGGCTTAGTGGTTGGCATGTTCTCCTCTCAGCACTAGGGATTCCCGGTTCGAATCTCCATCTGGGTGGAGTTTTCAGGTTCTCCCCGTGTCTGCGTGGGTTTCCTCCGGGTTCTCCGGTTTCCTCCCACAGTCCAAAAACATGGATCAAGTCAATTAGGTTGTCCAAATTGCCCCATATAGAGTGTGTCTGTGTGAGTGAGTGTGTGCCCAGCGATGGATTGGCGCCCTGTCCTGGGTCTATCTGCCCAGCACCCGAAACATTCTCCCCTGGATGGGTATGGGGGAACCCCCCCCCCCCGCGACCCTGATATAGGATAAAGCGGAAGATAATGGATGGATGGATAAAATGTTCCTGCCGCGGCTGCGATCTCTCTCTCCGGCTGCATGTCCTGCCTCTGCCTGCACGCAGCAGTCTGCACATGTATCGTTAGCGGAACCATCGGCGGGCAGGAGCTTTCATTACCTTTACCTTCCAGGTAATTAACACACCGGCCAAAGGTTCTGCTAACGATCATGTGCCTTCTGCAGGACACTCCATGTGGTTTTGTATGGTTTCACTGCACAAAGGGGTTAAATGTGGAGGACTCACTCATCTTTCTTCTTCTTAATATAAAAATGGCTGCAATGAGCACCAGGCACCATCTTTCGGTGCTTCTCTGAGAACCAGAACAAAATAATTACATGCTGGATTTAAATATAAATTAAATCAATCCCTTTATAGGAGACTCCAACAATGACTGTGCAGCATGTGACATGGTTGTAAAAAGTACAAATCAGCTCATAAGCATTAGATAGTTAGCTGTAGGTTTGACTGCGCTGACTGCGCTGAGCCCCATCACAGCCAGCTGACACTTTAACACCCAATAACCAGTTGGTTTAAAGTACACTGTTGGATTGACTGAAATCAACTTCAGATCTCTTCTGAATACCCAATCATTAGATATGCATTATACAACACACTCCAAATCCCACAGCCAGCCCGCGCCCGAGAGCATGTCCTCCTCCACACAAGCCTCCACTCATTCTGATCACAGTCTCTGATTACGCGTATTGACGTGCTTATTAAAAAAGTGGCCTCTATTCTTTAAAACAAAGCAATTTAATTAAGAACAGTGGCCCTCGAGTCACGGGTCGCGCCGTTGGCCTTCGCTTCCTTCAGATTATTCACCGATATTACATCATTTATTCTAATCAAGGATTTGAAATTACTGCCTTCCATTTCCATTTCTAATTCACCATAATACAATTTTATCCACCCTGCGAGGTTCCTGTCGCGCATCTCAATGATTTCCTCATTCACTGGTTACATTTCCATTCAGCCCGATTGTTATGAGATGCATTTGCGTTTGCTGTCAGAACCCACTTAACGTGCAGAAAGGCGTGATGCAACAACACCTGTCACTGTCATGACATCAAGCAGTTTGTCACTATGTACTGAGTGCTCATGCATTCCTATTAGCAACCTTTTGTTGGCTTATCAAGGGTATTGTTTACTTCAAACAATCCATTACTTATTCATCAGCATGCTAATTGTTTTGTGAAACGCGTTGCCAGAAAATAGAAAAGAAAAAAAAAGCATCCTGCATGTTTCCATTGGACGGGTTTATTGACCGCTTTAGGTGATTTCAGCTTGTTGAGGCAGACGTCTGATTTCAGAACAGAGAAATCCAAAGGGCTTCATTAATGTCAGCTCTTATTCAGTACAAGTCACTGAATCTGATCTACAGGACCATCTCTGGATCTGCCCCCTCTCACCTTCTACTCTATCTTGGCACAATCCACTCCGGCTCGTTCACTTCTCTCTGGTGATGAATGTCGTCTGGTGGTTCCACCTCACGAGGAGCTCATTCTCACTCCGTGGCGTTCACCACTGCAAAATGATGGAACCATCCTCCCAACTCTGTCCGTAAGGCGGAGTCACTTGGCATTTGTAAGAAACTACAGAAGACACCTGTTGTAGAAAAAAAAATGGGGGGGGTTAGGATCAGATACCGATCAGGTTTGATAATTCTGCAGTGTAGCTGCTTTTCTCCAGAACTACTGACTTGTGGTGTTCTCTACTAGGGTTGGGTGGGGTTCCCCATGTCCATCCAGGGCAGAACGTCTCGGGCGCTGGGCAGATAGACCCAGGACAGGGCGCCAATCTATCACTGGACACACACTCACTCACACAGACACACTCTATATGGGGCAATTCGGAGAATTCAATTGACCTTGATCCATGTTTTTGGACTGTGGGAGGAGACCAGAGAATCCGGAGGAATCCCATGTGGACACGGGGAGAACCTGGAATCTCCACCAAGATTGGGATTTGAACCGGGAATCCCTAGCGCTGAGAGGAGAACATGCTAATCACTAAGCCATCGTGCCCCGCCCTCATCTGCTAGATGACTTCACATTTATATTAACGTTAAGTCAACGTTTAAATCATTTAAACCCAGGAATAAATGATTACGCACAGATTATACTAACAAAAAGCAGCCCCAGGTCACATGACTCTTCATTGTAGGCGTGCTGTATGAAGTCATGGTGTATTGATTATGGTGTATTGATTATGGTGTATTGATTAT
>JAFMOD010000670.1:2517637-2533720 GCA_019802435.1 Corydoras maculifer
GTGGCTGTAAGACGAGGGGAGGAGACGGGCAGCCAGGCAGGTGGGGGCGGGGGTGGGGGCGGGGGCGGGGGTGCTCGCTCTGTGGTGAACTGGAATAGTCGGTGAATCCAAAGAGCCCTTGGAACAGCTCTGATAAGTGGCTCTCTGCAGGCAGCTAATAATACCTGCTATTAATACCGCCGAGTGAGAACGTATATTATGGCATGACTTTAAGAGAATACGTCTCCATCGTCGTGCCTCTAATTCAGGAGTGTGTTTTAATTAACACCTACGCTCGCGTATTACACTCCTACCAAACTAAATGCACATCATCGCTCTGCCTGGTGGAGAACACGTCACCCTTTAGCCTTGAAGAGAGACGTTAGTGGAACCGGCGGGCGCAGGGAAACTTAACTTACACAAAAACCGTTTTATTTTATATCCTTTACTAGGGTTGTGTAGGGTGGGAGGTTCCCCATGCCCATCCAGAGGAGAACATTAAGCAGAGACTCACTGACGTCACAGTGATGCTGAAGGTAGGACTCGGGGTGGGTCTTTGAGCTGTGATGGGTTCGCCCCTTTAGTCCCGTTGGTCTCCAATCCAAACCCAAAACTCTGATTCAGAACACAGAAGAGCTGATGTTGGAAATGAGCTCTACAATCAACTAAAAGCTGCACAAAACACCACCATGTTCCCCCTCCTCTCCTGAGGAGCCCCCTCTTCAGAATCCACCACTTGACACTCTGCGGCACAACAATGACCCAGCATCCCTGAAGTAACCGAATTAAAGTTCCACCGCTGCGCAGGCCTGCGTGTGGGCTGCAGACAGAACAGACAGAGGTCGTGACCCGTGCCCTCACACCAAAGGAGTTTGAGGAGGCAGAACCCTGGGTAATTGATCTGGATGCGAGCGGCAGCCGTGCCTCCAGGCAGGCAGGTAAGTTAAGGGCAGGCGGCATATGGCATGTCAGGTGGCGGCGTCTCTGTGTGGAGGCGCGAGTGGAGAGAGGTGATGGCTAAAGAAAGTCCAGGATGACACTCCGCCATATGTTCAGTCACGATCTGCAGTTACTGCCCCTTTCTCATCAGGGGTTTGTGATCATGAGTCCTGCAAGTATTCCTAATACTCCTGACGTGGGCGGGGCTTAAAGAAAGAGAAACTTCTCGCACATCGTTGAAATCCGAGTTTCCACATTAATGACTCTCCACAAATCACTGGTGCTGCTGCTGAACCACGCAGAGGTACAGAGACACCCCGAGCCTCCTGGTGGTCTGGTAGAGAAAGCACCTACCTCTATGGTGCTCACACACATATACACACACTGAGTGACGTGAGTGCCCGGAGCGGTGTGCAGCCCAGCATACGGAGGAGCAATTGGGGTTAGGCGACTTGCCCAAGGGCACTTCAGCCGTAGCACTCGTTGGGAGCGGGAATGGAACCCGGTCAAATAACTGAGGTTGAGTAGGGAGTACATGTGTTACCTCCGGAGGAAAAAGTGCCTCTGTATCTTCTATTATTATTCTTTTCGTTTTTATTATTAAATTATTCGAAACGTCTTGCACTGACGGACAGAACTGACAACAGAAAAGTGAAAAAGCCGAGAAGTTTCGCTTCCTTTCATTAAGTCCTTAAAGGCTTCCTCGTTATCTGATAAACAAACCCCTAATGAGAGCTCATTTGCTGCATATTGCCCTCGCTAAATGCCAGCAGGCTTTGGCATTTGGATGGGGTGGAGTGGGGTGGGGTGGAGTGGGGTGGGGTGGTGCTCTGCGGTGACAGACGGCAGGCAGCTCGCCGTTCTGCTTGGCGGTTCTCGATCCGTGCACTCGCTGACCCCGCCCAGAAACCCGCTCTGAACAGAAACCAGCGGCCGGTGACGGAATGACCACCTCAAACCCGATCGCGACCTCGGCTCGCGTTAGCCGGCATTACCTCGGCTCGCCAAAACGCATCAGCATCCGACTCCACCGCCTCCCGCTTCACTTCCTGCACCGGTCAGCTTCTCTCAGTTTCTCCATCAAAGGTGGAGGCAGAAATCAGAGGCGGAGGTATTGATCGGCAGAGCTGCTCTTTTAATTAGACAGAGCCGAGCGAGACGCCGACCTGCGGGACACTTTTAACTTCACATAAAACTACAGCTCGGTGACCCAGAGCAACCGACGGGGAGGGACATTACCTCCGTAAAGGTCAGCGTGTACCGCGAGAGTGCAGCGCGAGTGCAGAGTGCTGCTGGCAGTCCGGCCTGAACACCGTCCCTGTGATGAAGCAGGTGGGTTCCAGCACTACACTCAGTGTGCTCTGCCCTTCTGCTGCCCTCGTCCAGCGACGCTGCTCTCATCATACACGCCTGCTAATTGAGACGGACTTATTAGCCGGCCTCCCACTAAGAACAGAACCACATGGGTGACAGTGACCCCGCTTCATAAAGCCAGATTTAACCGGTTCGAGTGGAACGGAGCACAGAGCTTTCTGAGATCATCACGTTTCGATGCAGCGTCACAGGGAGTGACGTCAGCTCAGGTGCATCGGGTCATGTGACCACGGATGAACGCATGAGGGCAGCTCACCTCTGAGGAGATGAAACACTGCAATAACAGACATCATCTGAAAGTCATGATGTCATGAAGAGGAAGGGCTCGCTCTCACACTTTAATTGCTATCAACCACCGGCGTCGTTTAAATAGCAACGCTGCTTGTGAATATACCCCCCCAAAGGGCGTGGCCGTCTCGAAATGAGGTACAATCAGGTTCATTTTTGATGTACTGCTACCATTCATTCAATTCATTTATTATCTTCTGCTTTATCCTATATCAGGGTCATGGTGGGGTTCCCCATGCCCATCCAGGGGAGAACGGTTCGGGCGCTGGGCAGATACACCGAGGACAGGGCGCCAATCCACCGCTGGGCAGCACTGCTAGCAAGGCGACGGAAAACACCCGAAACAATTCAACTAAATGACATATGTAGATCTTCCTGTAGAGGACGTCACTTATCGTTCACTTCTACACTGCTTATCCTAATTGTGGTCAATGGAAGGGTGTTGAGGCCTATCCCAGTTTTACAGGAAAACCTTCGTATCTGCATTTCACCTGATCTCCACGTCTGAGCGCCCCCCTCGGACCTGACGTCCCACTTGGTTCGGCTGTTTCCATGCTACGCAGACGTTCGGCGCTGGGCGAGTTCCGGACAGCGGCCACATTTAATTCTGATCAAAGCTCTTCCCGCTGGTCTGAGACTTTCGGATATCAGGACAACTGTAATTAACTTCAGAGACGATCCCATCCCGACTCGTGCATTAGGTTTCTCAGCCACAACACAAAGATTTATAGCTGTCCCTGATAGAGTTCTCAAAGGCTACTTTCAAAACAGCCCACTAACAATCCATTACAGTGGTCTGAGAGCACGGGGTGAGGAGCGCACGGGGAATGCTGAGCAGGGATGCAGAATGATCGAGGAACGCTGGCGCCGCCCACATGTTCAGATGATGTGTACAATTCATTCATTCATTATCTTCCGCTTTATCCTCTATTAGGGTCGCAGGGGGGTTTCCCATGCCCATCCAGGGGAGAACGTCTCGGGCGCTGGGCAGATAGACCCAGGACAGGACGCCAGTCCATTGTTGGACACACACTCACTCACACATACACACTCTATATGGGGCAATTTGGAAAACTCAATTGACTTGATCCATGTTTTTTGACTGTGGGAGGAAACCGGAGAACCCGGAGGAAACCCACGCAGACACGGGGAGAACATGGAAACTCCACCCAGATGGGGATTCGAACCGGGAATCCCTAGTGCTGAGAGGAGAACACGCTAAACCACTGTGTAGACTTATTTCCTATTTTTGGATGAAAATGAAATTTCTGCTATTTTAACAATAAGCATCATTCATATAGTACTGCACAATATCATACTGTTCCTCTACATCACGTTCCCTGTGTTCACAAGTACCAAACCCACACGGGAGCAACAGAACCCTGAGGTTTAAACTAAAGTCCAAAATAAAAATCCTTTGTGTTTTAGGTTTAAGAACAAAACACGAGGTCACTGCAGACCTTCATCCAAACTGACTTTCTGGTACCCCACCTGATGGTTGGGGTCAGAACACAGGGTTGCCCCCTTTATGAGGGTTAAGGGTCTTGTTCTTGGCCAAGCTATCACTGAGCACACACACACACACACACACACACACACACACACACACACACACACACACACACACACACACGTTCAATTGAGACAATTTCAATATACACTGAATCCATGTTTTAGGACTGTGGGAGGAAACCAGAGAACATAGACACGAGGAGAACGTTCTAATCACTACACCACAGTGCCGCCTAGAAAAAGAATCAGCTTCTTAAAAATAATAAGTATATAACCAAATTATTTATTCTATAAACCAACAAACATGAAAACATTACTAAAGTCCATTCAGTGATGCATTATCATCACATTCATTCAGTAATAACGATCATAAAGTGCGTTAATGAAGCCACTGTAGGAGTTTGTAGCTCTCCATCAGTAACACACAGCCATCACAGAACTCCAGCTCGAGAGTAAAAGCCTTCCTGGCAGTGGACTGAGACCTTTGGTCCTGACTTTAAAGAAATGAGAGGGCACTTTAACAGAAAGTGTGGAGGTGTACATGGACCAGAAGGCAGAGACGGATGTGTGAGCGGCTCATAGGTGGCTGCTGGAATGCCAAGTAGACTCTGACTGGCTGCTGCATTGCTGCTGCAGAGGATCATAGTGAATCAGTGGGCACTGTAAACACAATTAATCAGCAGCCTGCACACACACACACACACACACACACACACACACACACACACACACACACACACTCACACACACCACTCCGCCCTCTCACCGCATATTTAACGCATACCCACCTCCAGACACTTACAAAGCATTCACACATTCAACTGATGGGATGCATGCACACTCACGCTCCCAATCTGAATCTGCAGAGACACCGGAGAGAGGACCGTCAGACGGAATAGAGGGACGGAGAAGACACACAGGAAATAAAGCAAAGTGAAGAGAACAAGAGAGAAGAATGCAAGAACATGGCAAAGAAAAAGAACCGAACAGGAAGAAATATTCAAGTAAAAAAACAGTGAGTAAAAAAATAAAATAATGAAAATGAAGAGCTCAGCATGAAAAGAACACACTCCTGATAACCCTGATGGTTCCAGCAGCTCAGAACAATCAGCTTCAGCTTCAGCATCAGCATCAGCATCAGCTTCAGCATCAGCATCAGCATCAGCTTTAGCATCAGCTTCAGCTTCAGCATCTGCTTCAGCATCAGCATCAGCTTTAGCATCAGCTTCAGCTTCAGCATCAGCTTCAGCTTCAGCATCAGCTTCAGCATCAGCTTCAGCATCTGCTTCAGCATCAGCTTTAGAATCAGCTTCAGCATCTGCTTCAGCTTCAGCATCAACATCAGCTTTAGCATCAGCTTCAGGATCTGCTTCAGCTTCAGCATCAGCATCGGCTTCAGCTTCAGCATCAGCTTTAGCATCAGCTTTAGCATCAGCTTCAGGATCTGCTTCAGCTTCAGCATCAGCATCAGCTTCAGCATCTGCTTCAGCATCTGCTTCAGCTTCAGCATTAGCTTCAGCTTCAGCAAAGGGCACGGTCAAAGATGATCAATAAATCAATACATGATACAGATACATATCTCTCCGTCTGAGCACAACGTGTGTGTGTGTGTGTGTGTGTGTGTGTGTGTGTGTGTGTGTGTGTGTGTGGTATAGATTACTCGTCAAGTTAAGGAGGTATAACCTGTTTACACGCTCACATATAAACACCTCATGTTGTTGTGAGGACCAAAAGATGCCGCACACAATAATCCTCCAGTTTTAGAATAAAATGTTGTTGTATGGTGGTGTAAAAGCAGGGTTTGGTTAGAGGAGTCGGGCTCTGTTATGGTAAGGTATTAGTTAGTTAGGTTATGGTTATAGTTATGGTTGGGTTAGGGCTATAACATGAACCACCTGGAATTAACTAGAGAGTTATTTCTCAATCAAACCTGAAGCCCCACAGAGGGTTTACTGTTGGTTTGTTCAGAGATCCTTCAACCAAGAACACAGACTCCAGGATTCAGGATGAGGTTTGAGGTTTGAGGTGAGCTCACAGCTGGGAGTTTGCAAACTGGTGGACCATCTGCTACTCTCTGAAGACCAGCACGGGAAACACTGACCTAGAGAAGCGAGCTCTACACAGCACCGCCGGAAGGTAAAGCATCCAAGAGGGAGCGCTCCGTACGAAATGAGAGAACATCTCTAACAGCAGAACCAGTGCTTGATTCTTTAAATACTTAAAAAACTGAGGTGTTGACCTTCCAATGTCACCTTAAAGCAGCTGCCACAGTCATCACGCTAATGCACCGGCGGTGACCCTGCAGCCTCACCAGTTAACGAGGGCCGAGGGGCCCGCACGAGGACGCTCAGTGCTGCACGGGGTCTCCCACAGCACACAAACATACAGATAGCAATATTCCCAACTCACCTGGAAGTCCTTCTCCTCCAGAATCTCCTTCCTCCAGTGAACCAGGAAGGCAGCACACACGTACAGGTGGAAGTGAGAGAACCCCTCCGGCTCGGCCTGCAGCGACCACAGAACACAGACAGAGAACCGTGAGAGAAGCGCTGAAAGCGTCAGGACGGCAACTGGACAAATAGCTGGAGTTAGACGCGCTGCTACGGCTTTACATCACAACATCTTTCACCCGAAGCCACGATCAGAACCAGAACGCGAGCCACGGAACAATCTGATCCATTTAATGCACTTGTTTTCCCAAAGAACATTATTAATGGATATCAAACCCCCAGCTTCAACCACTGCACCACCAACCACAACCACTGAGCTTCCTGAGGAACCAGAAGGCTATAGTGATATTCTATTACCCATGATTCATAGCACCTATGGGAGGGTTCACTTGTGTGTGTGTGTGTGTGTGTGTGTTGAGCCCATATACAGGATGCTTGAGAATCTGTTTGTTCTAACTTGTGAATTTCACAGCAAACCGCTCTCTCCATCAGCCAATCAGAAAGTCGTTTCCAAATAAATATTTTCACAGAATCTGAAGCCAAATGATTCAAATGGACGAGTTCTGATTCCAAAATTCACATGATCAGTTCTTTATGTCAGGGGGGGGGGGGGGGGGGGGGGGGGGGGGGGGGGGGGGGGGGGGGGGGGGGGGGGGGGGGGGGGGGGGGGGGGGGGGGGGGGGGGGGGGGGGGGGGGGGGACACACACACACACACACACACACACACACACACACACACACACACACACACACACACCAAGGGACTGTCAGTAGTCAGCAGTGGTAAGCAGTGCAGAGTGCAGAGTAAATGCAGACAAACATGAGTCAGCATTCGCAAACATAGAGATATGTGGGAGAGCTGGCAATGTTGTTGAAAGAGCACAAACTCAACAAAGGGTGAGCAGTTTAGCACCTACAGCCAGCTGTGTGTAGTTGTGGGGGGTGGGGGGTGGGGGTGTAGGTAGCAGGGCCAATGATCATCTTTTATGCCAGCCACGGACGGGGCTTAATGAAAATCAATGGCTGTGTTGCTTTGCGCCAATAAACAAGCAAGATGCTTCTCCCCTTCAAGGGTAAATGAGAGCAATGGAAATATTCCCATCTATACGGCGAGCGCGGAAAAGGCAGCGCTCGCGCTCACCCGGCGGTGAGAGGAGGCTTCAGAGCCATGCATCACGTCCTGTGCAATTAGCCTCAAGTCATCTTCCGTCACCTCCTTGTCAAAGTGACCACACAAGCGTGAAATCCACTTAATTAGACACTCGAAAGACAGGCTGAGGCAGCAAGGGCGGCTGTATGTGTCCAACGTGCCGACGAATC
Organism: Corydoras maculifer; assembly: GCA_019802435.1. Lineage (NCBI taxonomy): Eukaryota > Metazoa > Chordata > Actinopteri > Siluriformes > Callichthyidae > Corydoras > Corydoras maculifer. Next base: position 2,525,501 of record JAFMOD010000670.1, read on the forward strand.
AGCATATTCCTGAACCATCTCTGCCCCTCATCGATTCCATACCAACCACCAAGCAGCAACATTCAGGCGGAATTGTACTTGGCATGTCTTCTGATGCGCTGGCCTCATGTACGCCACGCCGGAGCGTAACGCTGACTGACACGCCACAGATCTTTCTAAAAGGATGTCAGTATCTGCTACTCAAAAGCCAGCTTCCTTCCTCAATTTAGTAACTCTACCCCGAGGGTTACAAGCCTGCATGTGCCTCCTCAAATATATATAAAGCTGCCAACTGCTTATTTTTACACTGAATACTTAAAGATCCAACTTACAGCCTCTGAATACAAACTCACAACTACATTTCAACAACTTTCACAGCGCTGACCCCGCTACGTTCTTCACTGACTGAGAGTCCAACGCAGCGAGAGAGGGCAGGATGCAGGGAGACGGAAATAAGACGCCGAATATAAAGAACGGAGTGGAATTACTGCTCCGAACCAAACTTTTGTGAGCACATCAACACCAGCGCACTACTTTCTGCCCCCAATGGTCATTTTAATTATGTTCTAAGTCTTCCCTACAGAGCAGAGCTGATTACTGGGGCTTAATTAAAAGAAAACCCACTACGACACAAAGAAATTTAGAATGGAAGCACGCGAAACCAGCAAGACTGACCTATCTGACATACAGTAACATGCAAATGTTTGGCCACGCCCCCTTCTGGCTCCATTGTCTATTTTCTCCACATAACATATAGATGGACTTTGTGGTTTTACATTATCCACAGACAGATGCACTACAGTCGGAAATTGTAGAACTAAAGTCCATCTTTAAGATAAGGAGCAAAAAGGGGGCGTGTCCAAACATTTGACTGGTACTGTATCTATACCAGCCCCTTCAGACAGAACCTTCTGTTTAGTACACCTCCCACTGGATGCCTTTCTGAACATGCAACTCCAACCTCCCAAAATATGGCCTTTACTGGTTCACTGTGTATTTTTAGAAAACCCACTGAGAACCATCTGCGCTGGAAAAACCATGATAAATGACTGTAGTTTCACTGCCATGGTGAACCCAGACTACAATATTGATATAATAATAGTTTGGTGGGTTTGTAATGGTCTGGCGGCTCGAGAAATCTACTATCTAGACAGGCGTAATGGTTCCAAAATATGGAAACGCATCAGGGCAAAGAGACAGAAAGCACCGGGTTCGAGATTAAAAGAAAGGAGTGAGCGTCACGGCGTCATCAGCAAACTCTGATTATAAAGCTATTAAACTCACAGCTCCCAATAAAGCAAACCGCAGAACTACAGACCAGACCGCTGAAATTAAAGAGCTCTGTTATGGGAACATTCATTAAACATTAATTAAAGACTATTATTATTTCATTATAAAGTCTATAGGACTGTGTGTGTGTGTGTGTGTGTGTGTGTGTGTGTGTGTGTGTGTGTGGACTCTCTGATCCAGAACCGTTCTGATCCATAGTTTCTAGGAGGTTTGTCAGTAGTTTATAAATCTTACAATCAGTGGGGCAATTAATAACTCTAGTTGACCCATCAGCATGTTTTTGGGATGTTGGAGAAAACTATAGTATCTGGAGTGAGATCTCCCAGCCACAGGGAGAACATGCTCACACTTTGTTTACATCACTGAGAGTCTAACTGAATTCTATTGTAATAACATGTAATACATGATCGTAAGATGCCGTCACTGTAATTTAGCCATGACGCATTTCAAAATGGATACACGGAAATAAAGACAACTTGGTTAGAAGCTTTTTTTTAAAGTCCTGGACACATACGAAGCTCCATGCATCCAAAACCCCTCTGTAGAGCAAAGACAGAACACCAGGCAATGTCCCCATACAGGTTTCCTTAGGTCTTAAGCTATTCTTGGCAATCAATATTGAAACTGACTCTTATTAGCTGAAAGAAAGCAGGACCCCCACCCCATCAACCCACCACCCCATCACCCCACCACCCCACCACCCCTTCCCATCTCCAGACTATATAGTGTGAGAGGAGTTGACAAAACCAGCAGCCGTACTGCCTATCCATCAGCACAAACAGAAAAAGACTGGCAGACAGAAATGAAAAAAGAGGAGGAGGTCGAGAGAGAGAGCGAGAGTGAAAGAGAGAGAGAGAGAGAGGGATGGTGAGTGAGGGCAGTTTTCTCCTGAGTTATGTGCTGGGTGATGATTGCCTATTGGTGTAACCTCACGGCCTTAATCAGAGCGGTTGAGAGGATGGCTGTCTGAGGGTATCAAACTGTGACACACACCCTGCTCGAGCGCTTTATTACTTTATTAACTCCCCCTACCTGCAGATATGAGACTCACGCTGTCACTGAGAACTGCCTTTGCTCGTGGCTAGAACCGGCTGCGGTCTGAGCGCAGATGAGTTCTGATGTGAGAATCGATACATTCAAAGGAAAATAGAAGCTCATGGGGTTGTAGAACTGATTAAAACATACGGAACAATTACTCCAACCATCCACCCGGACCCGGGACGTTCCCCACGTCTGACCTATCAGAAGTGTCGGTTCTGAAGCCAGGTTTGGGGTGAGAGGGGCAGACTCGGTGCTGACGCCGTGGAGCGTGGAACATGCTCCATCGGTGTCGTATTGTTCCGTTTGAAGTTCTTGACTTTATGACCGATCAAACTTAGAACCACGGCTTTGAAGATGAGAGTCTATACAATTCGGCCCCGTCGAACCGAGAACCTTCTCATCTCTGTAAAGTGGCTATAGAGCAGACAGACAGAATAATAAAGAAGCTCTGGACAGAGGAGAGCTTTTAAACTTAAAGGGAACTCTGATTAGGAACTTCCGCAACTCGTTCATAGTTCTTGGAACTACAAACTCTAAGAACTCTTTATTGCATGTCCACACCTGAAGAACTCAACAGTCAATGCCGTTAGTCACAACATGGAGGGTTCTTCAGCGCAGGACGAATCATGTCTGCCATCAGGGTTCTGTGATTGGTCCAGAATAAAGTTTGTGCATGACATCAGCTGTGTAGCCAACATGTTCCAAACAGCCAATAAAGTGCAGCCTCTTTGAGCCAGAGTTTTTCCTCTGGCAGCCATTCAAACACAATCAGGAAAAACTGAGCCCGAGTTCTCGATGTGGAACCTTGAGTAGGGACCCTCATTGTTTCAGAGGCTCTGTATCATAACCGACTCTGTTAGTTTGGGTTCTACACTATATACCGTATTAGTCTCCTGTACTTTGTTCCTCACACATCGTTCGTTTGCCGGTTCCCCGTCTCCTAAATCTGGTGATGATGTCCGAAGACAAAGTTGCGACTTAATGAGTGTGAGAGAACCTGGGTTCCGGGCTGAGAGCAGTTGAAAACCCCTGCTCTATGGGACATGCATATTCCGCTGTTCCACCAGCTGTAATCACTAATCACACAGCAGGCTGTCCATCAAACTTTCCTTTCTTTAAGATGAGGTCAGAGAGAACCCCCCCCTCAGCCCCCCCACCCGTTAAATCCATTCCTGCTAACACGTGGAGGAGACATGATGGGAACACGGTTCTTCAATGGCCAGGTTGCCTAAGGATTTTATAGAGCAAGAACGGATGAAATATTGATGCTGTAAGGCCCGTGTCACAGACCCGGGTCCCGCCCGCGGGGTATTGGAAGCTTCGCGGTGTCGGGAAGCGCAGGCCAATCATTTGGACGGACTCAGCTGGCTGAGTTAACGGGTTAAAGGTTGCAGGGCCAAATTCTCAACGGGGCATCTGTAAGATTTTGAACCAGAGGCATAAAAATGCAGCCGAAGTTTGCAAAGGATGTTCGCGTCTAATGACTGACTGAGTAGAACACAAAGAAGCGTGGAACTCACTGCGGATCCCCGGCACATCCCAGTTCATTTGTATTCAAAGCCAAAATCTACAGGAACATAATTCTGATGAAAAGAGATGCCTGAGCGGGCTGCACCTGAAGTTTATCTCCTTGGGGAAGCATACTGCAGACGAGCCTGTCATAGCTGCAGCCATCCTCAGACTCATTACAATGGCGCGTGCTGGAGGACGCCGAGCTAACTAAGCTGGGTGGAGAGCAGAACAGCGGGGGGGCAATCTGACAACCGAACAAGTGAGGATTCTTGCTTAAGCTACTAATGCACGGTGTCGCTCCTATGACTGATTCTGGCTCATGACTCCATTATTAGCCCTCTGAGCCGGGGGCACCACACTCCTTATCACCAGTGCTAAACTGTTCACACTTAACGGGGCATGGTAATCGCGCCGAACGTGATTCCAACAGCCTGTAGGCGGCCGTTTCAGTCAGGAGTTGTAATCAAAAAAACGGATGATAGAGGAACACCAGGTGGCCGAGAAAGAAAAAAAACTCAGAGGAACAACCGCAGGAGTCGGATGGAACACGGCGAGTGGTTCGCTTTGGGAGATGCATCCCTTCAGCTGGTACAGTTCAGAGAGACAGCTCGAAGGGTTCAGACCTTTAAAAATATTACGGGACCACCTCCGGATAAGCAGAACTTTGCCTTTATCAGACACCACACACACAGGGTTCTATCATCCACTGACAGAACTGACCATAAACAATCCACCACCCTAATGATGCCTGTTCTCTGATGGTCCTCACCAATAGAGAACAGAGAACCAACAGGGGACTAACAACAACAAAGAACACAGATGGACTACATCCATATGGTAAGTGGAGGAAATGGAGAAGGGAGCAGGAAGAGGGCGTGTCCAAACTTTTGACTGGTATAGTGTTTTACTGGGGTTGGGTCCATGAGGTTGGGTCTGTGAGGTTGGGTCTGTGGGGTTGGGTCTGTGAGGTTGGGTCTGTGAGGTTGGGTCTGTGAGGTTGGGTCTGTGGGGTTGGGTCTGTGAGGTTGGGTCTGTGGGGTTGGGTCTGTGAGGTTGGGTCTGTGAGGTTGGGTCTGTGGGGTTGGGTCTGTGGGGTTGGGTCTGTGGGGTTGGGTCTGTGGGGTTGGGTGTGTGGGGTTGGGTCTGTGGGGTTGGGTCTGTGGGGTTGGGTGTGTGGGGTTGGGTCTGTGGGGTTGGGTCTGTGGGGTTGGGTGTGTGGGGTTGGGTCTGTGGGGTTGGGTCTGTGGGGTCGGGTCTGTGAGGTTGGGTGTGTGAGGTTGGGTGTGTGAGGTTGGGTCTGTGAGCGTCATTTGAAACACATCTAAACATGAAGAAAAGAACAAAGCTCTTGAGAAACAGCAGATGGCGCTGCCTCACAGCCGGCACGGCGCTCAGCAGCAGGGGGAGCTTTAGTGTTTTCAGGTTAAAGAACACCAAGCCTTACTGCAGCTCTGATGAGGCTTCAGAGAGGAGAACATGTTAACGCAGCGACACACTGCAGAGCAAAGGCTGGTGATGTGAGGCGTGACTCTGTAACTCGAGGGGCGGCTGGGCGGGGCCCACCATCTGAACCTCATCACCCAGTGCGGGCCCTCAAGCAAGGCCCCCAACCTAATTACTCCAGAGCTGCTGTCCCCGACCAACATGACGTTTAAATTGCTTTGGATCGAAACATCTGCTAAACGCCCAAATGTTATTGTGAGTGGCGTGAGGGCAGCAACGCTGGGGGTGGGGGCGGGGCCAACAACAGTCCTCATGCTCCTCCCCCATTCCTCCAGTGTTGCTGCACTCACTCACACCGAAAGTTCAGAAACGGGCTTTATTAAAACCTTTAATTTTAAGTTATAAATTTAAATACAGATGCTGGAGTATGCCCCCCCCCCCCCGGCAGCTGTGTTAATTACCTCACAGCTGCATCGCTCATGTCGACTGTTCTGTAATAATCAGTTAATGAGGACTTGGTTAAAGTGAGATACGATGTTCCGCGTTTCATTTAAAAGCACGCAGGACGCTTCGTATACGCCGGCGTGTCGGTTGTCATGTGTCCTTATGGCGTCTTAACAACGGAAACCATGAGCGCTGCGCCGTTCCACGACTGGAGAACGTGCAGCTGTGCCTTCATCTCAACGCTAATGCTGATACCTCCCACACGTGGAACCGTGGTCTCCTCAGAACACGGCAGATGTTTGACGTTTCCAAAGCTGCCTTTCATGAAGCAGATGAAATGAAGCGTGTGTTATGTTCTAATGGTCGCAGACTATGGAGATACATTTAGAACCATGATGGAACCTTCAGGAAACAGGTGTTCAAAGAGGGACACCATGTCTCCGAAATCCTGCCCAGTTTGGTACTGCTGCACTCTATCTGTTGTTCTAAACTCATCACAATGAGGTACATTTACATTTATTGGACGCTTTTATCCAAAGCGTCCTACAAGGTTCATCACAACGGCCCTGGAGTAATGAGGGTTAAGGGTCTTGCTCAGGGACCCACACTGGTAACTTCAGTGGACCTGAGATTTGAACCCCCAACCTTCAGATTGAGAGCCCAACGCCCTGACCACTGAGCTACCGCTCCCACCAGATACACCAGATGAAGCTACATTCTACCTCGTCAGAAGCGTGGACGTTCTCACTCCCTGCAGGGCGACGGGTTTGGTTAAAGTCTGGATCAGAACACAACAGGATGCTGTAACCATCTTTTTGAGGCTGTGCAGGCCACATGGTCCAGGAAAGTGTTTTAATGGTTCAATTAGATTGAAAATGAACTGCTCTAATAGAGAAGGCTCTGGAGGAGTGTACTGTAATGAGCGTAATTGGGCAGCACTTGCATTCTGGAGGTTCTAACATGCGTAATGTAGGGTAATTAGGCGGCCTTGACCAATGAGCAGTCAGCCATGATCAGCGAGATGCTTAGGGTCCAGAGCCAGATGTGCAGTTGATAAAGTAAACGAGGGAAACGTGGAAACTATATCAGCGGAGAAGTTCTGCTGAATCAGGAACGGGGTCCGCGGTGGACAAAGAAAAGTTTTCGGACATCAGAGGCAAATCAATGACTCCATGCGGACGGACACACACACACACACACACACACACACACACACACACACGTCTGACAGGTTCTCACGAGCCCACGTTGCATTATCTTCCGCTTTATCCTATATCAGGGTCGCAGGAAGGGGGGGGGGTTTCCTCATGCCCATCCAGGGGAGAATAATTCGGGTGCTGGGCAGATACACCCAGGACAGGGCGCCAATCCATCGCTGGGGACACACTCACTCACACAGACACACTATATGGGGCAATTTGGAGAACTCAATTGACTTGATGCATGTGGTTTGGACTGTGGGAGGAAACTGGAGAACCCATAGGAAACCCACGCGGACACGGGGAGGACATGGAAACTCCACCCAGATGGGGATTTGAACCGGGAATCCCTAGCACTGAGAGGAGAACATGCCAACCAGTGCATACATGCCGCCGTAGTGCATTTCTTCGTGAAAATGTCAACAGATCCGGACAGATTGAGGTTTCTGAAATCTGGAATTGTTTGTAATCCTCCACCTTCTCGTTCTCATTTAACTCGAGTTCCAGAAAGCTGCCAATTTCCGAGGCGCTTTGAGAGACGACGGCGTGAATACAGCGAGTGGGTGAGCTTTACATTACAGTGGAACCACACAAAGCTACAACTAACTGCATTCTGCTGAAACCACTGTGTAAGTTCAGAAGCTCTGTCTGACATTCTGTTTCAGCTGCACTTCACTGTGGAGCTTTTCTAACGGCTTCAGAGTGGGAAAAAAAACCACCCTCCTCCTGACAGGAACACAGCGCTGTGAGAACAAAACACGGAACTACAGCGTGACATGAGGAGGCAGCGCTGCTACGGCAGAGACCAAGAGAAAACGCCCAAAAACAAAGCCGCTCAGAGCGCCCGACACAACCATCTGCTTTCACAAGGTCATCCAATATTTAGCAGGGAAACGCTCCTAATTCGGGCCATCAAGATGTTTGAGATGAGGCGGGGGGAGGGAGGGGGAGCAGGCGGCACTTCTTTAATGCATATTTGGTTATGAATCACATTTCATCTCTGACATCAGCTGAGGAATTCACATTGGGCTCGGAAACTAAAAAAAAGGAGGAGGTAATATCAGCCTCTCAGTAAAGAGAGAGAGAGAGAGAGAGAGAGAGAGAGAGAGAGAGAGAGAGAGAGAGAGAGAGAGAGAGAGAGAGAGAGAGAGAGAGAGAGAGAGAGAGAGAGAGAGAGAGAGAGAGAGAGAGAGAGAGAGAGAGAGAGAGAGAGAGAGAGAGAGAGAGAGAGAGAGAGAGAGAGAGAGAGAGAGAGAGAGAGAGAGAGAGAGAGAGAGAGAGAGAGAGAGAGAGAGAGAGAGAGAGAGAGAGA
>JAFMOD010000671.1:0-14188 GCA_019802435.1 Corydoras maculifer
ACACACACACACTAACTCACACACACTAACACGCACACACTAACTCACACACACTAACACGCTAACACGCACACACTAACACACAGGCATACACACACGCGCACAAGCATGCATACACCCTCATGCACACGCACACACACACACACACTGTAGGCATGTTGATAACACCTGCTTTCAGACTCCTGTTAAGAAAAGCCAACAGGTTTAATCTGCCGTCAGTGAAAGTGACTGACTGTAACTGTAGGTAGCTAACAATTATCACAGAAATGATATATTTAAATGATATTGGCTGATGCTGAGGAATTGTGGTCAAAATAATGTGGTTGCTTTTAAAGATTTTACTGCATGAATCACAGACTGCACTCTCGAAGCAAATTCTCTTCTAATTGCGAACCATCCATTATCTCCTGCTTCATCCTCTATTAGGGTCGCGGTGGGGGGGTTCCCCATGCCCATCCAGGGGAGAAGGTTTCGGGTGCTGGGCAGATACACCCAGGACAGGGCACCAATCTATCGCTGGCCACACACTCACTCACACAGACACACTCTATATGGGGCAATTTGGAGAATTCAATTGCCTTGATCCACATTTTTTGACTGTGGGAGGAAACCGGAGAACCCGGAGGAAACCCACGCGGACACGGAGAACATGGTAACTCCCAGATTGGGGATTTGAACCGGGAATCCCTAGTGCTGAGAGGAGAACATGCCAACCACTAAGCCACCGTGCCGCCCTAATTGGGAACCAGTTCTGGCCTAAAGGAAATTCTATTCCTATTTTAATATAAAATACATAATCCCACAGTCCAAAAACATGGATCAAGTCAATTGAGTTCTCCAAATTGCCCCATATAGAGTGTGTACGTGTGTGTGTCTGTGTGCCCAGTGATAGATTGTCGTCCTGTCCTGGGTGTATCTGCCCAGCGCCCGAAACGTTCTCCCCTGGATGGGCATGAGGAACCCCCCCACCGCGACCCTAATAGAGGATAAAGTGGAAGATAATGGATGGATGAAAGTCCATCTATATGGTAAGTGGAGGAAATTGAGAATGGAGCGAAGAGTTGACGGAATTTCTCATAACCATCTGGATATCAGAAGCAGGTCTGTTGCAGTGCTATATAATCATAAAGCCGCCTACATGGCGCAGTACGAAACGCTGTAGGATAAAAGTTCCCATAACCTGCGTGTCATTTCAGGGTGTGTCCCAGCGTACATGCTCCAAATTCTCAAACCTACGCCATACAGTTCAGAGAACATGGTTCTTTTCCATGCTGTGTTCAGCTCAGACCTTTTATGACCTGAAGGAACAGGAAAGAGTTAATGTTTTAACTGATTAGTAACCTGCAAAATGTGGAATTTGCACTCCGGTCCAATCAGCTCGGGCTATTATCTGCCCCGACGTCTTTTTAGAGAATTACGATCGGGTTTACTGTTCCTCATTCTCTCGTGAAGATCGAGAACCCTGATGGAGCAGAAGCACGAGAGTACATGACCGCCGCGTGGCTCCTCCTTCCTTTCCCACCCATTTTTCCTACTTCCGTGCAGGGTCTCTCTATCCTGTGTCCAATGCTAGCAAACACACACACACACACACACACACACACAGGCAGCCACCCCTTCCACAGGCCTCCATACAGGGCTCGAGTCAAGGGCTCACAGCTTCTTTCTAGAGTTACAGAACCGCCACATTCCCTCGACCAAACGGATCACGAGTACAATAACAATCTGCCGAACCAGATTCCACCGTAAACTGTGTGGACCAACTTTACTCGATTGAATGAAATGTGCGCAGAACAGCCAGAAAAACGGTTCCAACAGCACACACCTAATGTAAGGCCTGGACTGCGTCAAAAAAACAGGGACAGGCAGCAGAATAGAAGGAGGGGGTGGGGGTGGGGGCGGGTGCGAGACTTTTCCAGAGTATCAGAGCTAATCCCGTTATATATCTTATGTTCATTCACAGCAAATGAGCAAATCAGCCGGCATCCCTTCGACAATAAAAAAAAAAAGCCCAGGGAACTGTATTAATTGAATTGACACTGATTGGAGTCACACCCTCCCACTCAACCACCCACCCACCCACCCACCCACAGGCTTTACATACCAGCATGGACCACGGATCAGTAAAACAGTATTATGATAATGTGGCGCATTAAACTTCTGATTATCTTCTGCTTAATCCTCTATTATGGTCGCTGGGAGGTGGGGGGCAGGGTGCCAATTTATCGCTGGACACACACTCAACCTCACAGTATGTTGTGGTTAATGGGGGGGGGGGGGTTCTCCATGTCCATCCACAGGAGAACGTTTGGGCCGCTGGTCAGATACACCCGAGACAGGGCGCCAATCTATCACTGGACACGCACTCAACCACACAGTATGTTGTGGTTAATGGGGGGGGGGGGGGGTTCTCCATGTCCATCCACAGGAGAACGTTTGAGGCGCTGGGCAGATACACCCAAGACAGGGCGCCAATCTTTCGCTGGACACATGCTCCCTCACACATACACTATTATAGGGGCAATTTAGAACATCTAATTGGGCTTGAATCCATGTTTTTGGGCTGTGTGAGGAAATGGGAGAACCTGGACAAGACACGGAGAGAACATGGAGACTCCACCCAGATCAGCAGCCTCGGCCCAGCTATGAATCAATTTGGTGGCACAGACCAACCGTTAATCTATAAACTGAGCAAAGCAACCGTCCTGAAAATTCGGAGGCCGGACCTACGGGGGGCCGGCCGGTCCTCTGTTCCAGAGCTTAGAGGACTAACACCAAAATGATGAAGAGCAGGTAGAACAGCAGGGGGTCACAGCCATGACCTAAAAAAATGGGCCTCTGGTTTGAGGTTCGTGGAACCAGGACAACCTAAAAGGCTGAAGAACAAATGTTCACCTGGTGATGAATCAGGCATCGTGTATGCCAGGTTTCTGTGGTTAGTCAGGACCAGAACACCTTTAACTCCAACTGTCTGATGGACCCCCCCACCATCCAACATCCATTAAGGTGGTATTAATAATTAAAGATTTCAACTGTCCCCATATGTCATTTGCATGAGGGATGAAGAACCTAACTACGTCAGCCTTTAGAATTGGCATGGATGGGTGCTTTCTCAGAACAGGGTGGAGAATCGCTGGGCTGACCACAAGACGAGCACGATCCTTCTCAATGCCCAGGATCTGGCGTCATCTGGTGCAACGTTTGGCCTTCGAGCTGAGAGTTCGTCGAGACAATGTCCGGCCCTGGAGGGGAAATGGGTACCGTGAGTAAGTCTGTGGACCCTGAGCGACGCCTCTTCCTGAGTGTTATCCAGAAGAATGGTGGAGGTCATGAGATCATCCAAAGAGGGAATTTATTCAAATTAAGTGCCTCAACCATGAAGACACAAATATGGGGACCCTCCTCCTGTTTGGTCACAATAGTGTAACGCAATGGAGAAATCAGCCTGCAATCAGTCTGAAAACATCCTGCGACGAATTATAAAATGACACCAACTTTTTTTTTTTTTTTTTTTTAAAGGGGTGGCACGGTGGCTTAGTGGTTTGCATGTTCTCCTCTCAGCGCTGGGGATTCCCGGTTCGAATCCCAATCTGGGTGGAGTTTACATGTTCTCCCCGTGTCCGCGTGGGTTTCCTCCCACAGTCCAAAAACATGGATCAAGGTCAATTGAGTTCTCCAAATTGCCCCATATAGAGTGTGTTTGTGTAAGTGAGTGTGTGTCCAGCGATAGATTGGCACCCTGTCCTTGGTGTATCTGCCCAACGCCTGAGACGTTCTCCCCTGGATGGGCATGGGGAACCCCCCTGCGACCCTAATAGAGGATAAAGCAGAAGATAATAGATGGATGGATTTCAGGTTGATCATTTCTGTTATGTTTTATACTATTTTATATATTATATATCTGGCGAGGAGGCACAGTGGCTTAGTGGTTAGCATGTTCTCCTCTCAGCGCTAGGGATTCCCGGTTTGAATCCCTGTCTGGGTGAAGTTTCCATGTTCTCCCCGTGTCCACGTGGGTTTCCTCTGGGTTCTCTGGGTTACTCCCACAGTCCAAAAACATGGATCAAGTCAACTAAGTTCTCCAAATTGCCCCCATATAGAGTGTGTGTGTGAAAAGTTCTCCCCTGGATGGGCATGGGGAACCCCTCCCATGACCCTAGTAGAGGATAAAGCGGAAGATAATAGATGGATGGATGGAATTTATCAGATGCTTTTTATCGAAAGTGAGTTACACGCCCTCCCCACCTTGCACCCCCTCCCCACCTTTTTTTTTTTTATTAATAATTTTATTTTTTCTTGGGAAATATTTTTGTATCCAACTTCGGCTTTAAACTTCTCAACAACGGTATCTCGGACCTGCCTGGGGTGTTTCTTGGTCTTCATGACGCTTCAAACAGAACTCCATCCATCACTCCATCCATGAGACCATCACAGAGCAGGTACATTTACATGGAGACTTGATTACACCCAGGTGGATTCTATTTCTCATCATCATCTGTCAATTAGCTCAACAGTGGATCCTTCAGAGATCCTCACTGAACTTCTGGAGTCAGTTTGCTGTGAAAGTGAAGGGGCCGAATAATATTGCACGCCCCACTTTTCAAATTTTTTAAACTAGGTTTAATATTCATTCATTCATTCATTATCTCCCGCTTATCCTCTATTAGGGTCGCGGTGGGGTTCCCCATGCCCATCCAGGGGAGAACATCTCGGGCGCTGGGCAGATAGACCCAGGACAGGGCGCCAATCCATCGCTGGGCATAGGTTTAATATATCCAATAAATTTCATTCCACTTCACGATTTTGTCCCACTTGTTGATTCCATCCATCCATCCATCATCTTGAGCTTTATCCTCTACTAGGGTCGCGTGGAGGGGGTTCCCCATGCCCATCCAGGTGAGAACATTTCAGGCACTGGGCAGATACACCGAAGACAGGGTGCCAATCGGTCACTGGGCACACACTCACTCACACAGTTCAAGTTATTTATTTATGTCGCGCTTTTTACAACAGTACATCGTCACAAAGCAGCTTTACAGAATGAAAAGCTTTTAAACCCCCAAAGAGCAAGCTGAAGCGACAGTGGCAAGAGAAAACTCCCTGTTATGTTGTTATTTTAAAGAAGAAACCTTGTGAGGACCAAGACTCAGTGGGGGACTCGTCCTCCTTAAGCAGAGGGGCAGCATTAACAGTGTAGGACAGCCATGTACAGATATTTAACAAATGGAAAAACTCTAACACCCGGAAAACTATATGTGAGTCCATTAGGGGGCGTCCTGCAGGACCGCCAGTCCAATTAATATACAAGTTCCATCCAGCTCTATATGGGGCAATTTGGAGAACTTAATTGACTTGATCCATGTTTTTTGGACTGTGGGAGGAAACCTGAGAACCCGGAGGAAACCCACGCGGACACGGGGAGAACATGGAAACTCCACCCAGATTGGGATTTGAACCGGGAATCCCTAGCGCTGAGAGGAGAACATGCTAACCACTAAGCCACCGTGCCTCCCTGTTGTTAATTCGCCCCCCAAATTTTTTTTTTTTTATTATTATTTTTTTAACTATATCGTTATGTTTGATGCCTGAAATGTGGCAAAAGTCTGAAAAGTTCAAGGGGGTGGAATACTTTTGCAAGGCACTGAATATACACACACTGGGGAAGTATACTATATACGCCACTGTATATGCCAAAAAGACAAATTGGGGTATGGTGCCTAACCCAAGGGCACTTCAACCAGTACTTGGTGGGACCGGGAATCAAACCGGGGACCTTCAGGTTGCAAGACTGGTTCCTTACCCACAAACCCACCACTGTCCCTGGACCCTCCAATGGATTGGTCCAGCCGAAGGAGGTGATCTAATAAAAGCCAATGTAGTTCCTTCTATTGCAAACCATGCGAGACGTTGTTCAAATGCCAGAGTACACTGCATGAGGAAGCTCCGCATGCCCCCTAAGTGCTAGAGAACCTCTCTGAGGGTGGCGGATGAAGTATGAGAACCCCCCCACCCCACCCCACCCCACCACCAACACCCACACCTCCCCTACTGACTGACGGAAACAAGAAGCCAGGGGAGCAGAGGGGAGACGGGGCAGCAGCAGCTCCCTGTTGAAGCATGGTCCGTGTTTGCGGACGTATTCTCGTGTGACCCTTCCAACATACATGATTGGTCACAGCTGGTCAAGTTTAGCGCCATCAGCTGGACTCATTTTGGGATTACTCTAACAGTTAGGGTCGTACTAAAGAGACTAAGAACCCAAATCTTAAAACCTAAAGTAAAGATGGGGAAAAAATCCCATCTTGGTTGGCACGTTCACATCTCAGTGCAGGGGATCCAGGTTCGAATCCTGATCAGGGTGGAGTTTGCGTTTCCCCCCTCCATGTACATGTGGATATTTTTTCATGTTCTCCGGTCTTCTCCCAAAGTACAAAAACATGGATTCAAAGTGAATCTTAATTGCCCCTATATAGTGTATGTGTGTGTGTGTGTCTGTGCAGTATTGAACTGGTGCTCTGTCCTGAGTGTACTCAAAATGGTCTCCCTTGTACGGCGTGGGGAACCCCCTGCGACCCTAGTGGAGGATTATGCGGAAGATAATGAAATGAGAAATAGAAGGTAAAATAAATAACATGAGATAGGGCGGCACAGTGGTTTAGTGGTTTAGCATGTTCTCCTCTCAGTGCTAGGGATTCCCGGTTCGAATCCCCATCTGGGTGGAGTTTCCATGTTCTCCCCATGTCCGTGTGGGTTTCCTCCGGGTTCTCAGGTTTCCTCCCACAGTCCAAAAACATGGATCAATTGAATTATCCAAATTGCCCCATATAGAGTGTGTTTGTGTGTGTCTGTGTGAGTGAGTGTGTGCCCAGCGATAGATGGGCGCCCTGTCCTGGGTGTCCTACCCAGCGCCCGAAACGCTCTCCCCTGGATGGGCACGGGGAACTCCCCCGCGACCCTAATAGAGGATAAAGGATAATTGATGGATGGATGAATGGAATAAAAACCCATGATCTGTTCTATGGTGGAACCCGTCAATAAAGGACAAATTGAGCTTGGACCCATTAGCAACAGTTTAGGAGACAATAATGTTGCATGCAAAACAAGTACTTCTGGTCCTTAAATCTGATTGGCTGAGTCGTCTGTCCCACCATGACATCATTGACAACACCACACCTCGGAGCACTTCACATTCGTATCAATGTGTGATATACAATACTTTGCTAAAAGACATCATTATTTTCCTGATGTCTTTTAGAATCTGTTCTATAATTTAGCCACTAGATGGCAGGTTTACTTTTGAGTTATAGATTTAACGAATGACAGTTTATAGTACTTAATTAATAACGATGTCATTTGTGGTTTTCCCGTTAAGTTTAGTAGGGCTGCACCTAACAATTATTTTTTATTAATAATTTATAATAGAATTAATAATTTTCTATCGATTAATCAAACTATTCCTTTTTTTTAGAAACCATTACTCTTATGTGATTGGGTTTGGAATTGAAATAAATTCTCCATTAATCGTTAATGTTCAAATATTTTCTTGAATCAGACTCAGTGTTCTTAAGAAGTCTATTGAAACACAAAAATGTTTTCGCATTAACAGCTTTATCAAACATCAAATCTCAGCAACAGGAGATTCAATAATTCAGGTATAATATAAAGCACATTGGATGGTGGGATGTGTTGAAATGAGTCTTTTACTATTACTAAAATGTCTTATCAAACATACTGGACTTAAAAATGTATATTTTTCCAAATAGTTTACCTTAAATCATAAAATCACCAGCACAGTAGGTTGTTGGTGAAATAAAGCACTGACTGTACTAACAATTAAAGACAAGCAAAGTTAAAGGAAAGAAGTAAATAATCAGGATTTTTAGTGTAATTTTACTGCATTTATTGTTATTAGTTTTCCCCCTTTTGTATATATAAACATGGCCAATGGAGAATCTGTAAAAACTGCAATTTCCACCGAGGATAATAAAGTATTCTCATTCAGATTTTTTTGTGATGCATAGAGAAAACTTTTTCAATACTACATTCAGGCAGATAACATTCCAGAAACTGTTCATCTTAAAGTCCTGTTCAATATTCAAAACATCTAAATAATGCAGAATGCTGGCTGATCGACATCTTTTTAAAAAAGTCTATTAAGCATTTATCACTAGTGAAGAGAAATTTGGACACGATGTCGTTCTCTTCTGTAAATGTAAATAGTCCATCTATATATCTATCTATCTAATATATATATATATATATATATATATATATATATATATATATATATATATATATATATATATATATATATATATAATATAGAAATAGAAATAGAAATATAATATAGAACGTTTTTAATATAAATAAATAAAAAATATATTTAAATATTATATATATATATATATATATATATATATATATATATATATACACACACACACATCATATTCATATTTAAAATATTCTATATTATATTTATAGTTGTATATTCTATATATATATATATATATATATATTTATAAATTCATAGTTGTATATTCTATTATATTTCACATATCTATATACTGTATCTCATTTTCTTCTTTAAAATTTTTATTTAAATTATACCTTTAAAAAAACAAGGTAATCGGGGTCCATAATTTCTCATATTGACCCATAATTTCGTTCTTGTCTCATGTACCACATGTGATATTATTTATAATAATGAATAAGTTGGGCAAAAAAAAAAGGGGAAAAACAAAAAATATGTAGCAAAACATTATTACAGATATATTGTGTGTTAATTTTAGTAATTACACAGCACATATGATTGAATTATTTTTGTAGCATGGAAAAGCAACAGATATGAATACATGTCTCAACCGGCTGATGTAGTCCCTCTGGAGACGATTACACTAATGAAACACAGCTCCACACGCAGCGCTTTACACAAGGCATCAAAATCTCACTGACGACAGCGATCACTGAACATACATCATATCTCTGAATGTCATAGCCAATTTAATAGAATAAAAAAAGGGTGCAAGTCTGTGTGTGTGTGTGTGAGTTCCCCCATACAAATCCACACCATTGCTTCAATCACCATGACATTTGTAACATTTGATATTGTTGGAGACGGTGATTAGTGCTGTTGGGCGAGGGGAAACTTCTATTTAGGTGATGTGGACGTTATTTTGATTGGGGTTATATCATTTTTCCCCATCAAAAAAGCAAACAATTACACATAAAGTAACATTTACACAATTTGCAGGAAATGTCAACACAAGTCAGGGCAAAGCCGGCCTGAGAAAAGCGGTAGTAATTTGTAAATCGGGCCTAAAACACAAAACGTGTCGTTAGTTAAGAACGTCCTGATAAAGGTTTGTTGTCTCTGATGACAACCATCATGAGTCATTTACAGTATCTGCACATCACGTCAATTAAATTGTTTGATTAAACACCTCTGTGGGGTTCAGTGTGTGTGTGTGTGTGTGTGTGTGTGTGTGTGTGTGTGTGTGTGTGTGTGTGTGTGAATGAAAGAGAAACCTGTATTTTGCCCGACGGTCCTGAACTCGTTATTCAGTGTGATTATTTTATTTACACTCTCATTGTGTGTAATTTCTCTTTATGGTAAATTACCTGTGGATATGTGTGGTGTTTGCTTTATCGAGCCGCAGTTCACATCAGACAATTACAACTTAGTAATTAAAATCTAATTAAACGCCCAGGTTGAGATCACCAACTGCTGTTAGTTATAATCAACAACACCATTCATTCATTATCTTTCACTTTATCCTATATTAGAGTCGCGCGGGGGGGGGGGGGGTTCCCATGCCCATCCAGGCTAACCACTAAGCCACCGTGCCACCCAACACTATTTATTCCTTCATTCATTATCTCCCGCTTTATCCTCTATTAGGGTCACGGTGGGGTTCCCCATGCCCATTCAGGGGCTCTGGGCTCTGGGCAAATACACCCAGGACAGGCCGCCAATCTATCGCTGGGCACACACTCACTCACACAAACACACTTTATATGGGGCAATTTGGAGAATTCAATTGACTTGATCCATGTTTTTGGACTGTGGGAGGAAACCAGAGAACCCGGAGGAAACCCACGCAGACACGGGGAGAACATGGAAACTCCACCCAGATGGGGATTGGAACCGGGAATCCCTAGTGCTGAGAGGAGAACATGCTAACCACTAAGCCACCGTCCCACCCAACGCTATTTAATTCAAGCCTTTTTTTTCTTTACCTCATTCCCACAGATTTACACCGCATGCCCCTCCTAACGCAGCCATTCCATTTAGAAAGATTTGGGACTGGCACTACGAGGGCACCAAGATTACACCTCAGTATAATAAAGTGTCTCTATTGTACCCCTCAGCGTGGCTTTATAAGTGGGAGGAAACTAATAACCCTCAGTCACAGACCTGTTTCTCTCGAACCCGGGACTTTCCTGCTGTGATGCAAAAGCGCTAACCACGGCGCCACCCAACTACTAACTAACTACAACTAAATACATACCTTTATTCATATTTAGTTTGTGGAAGTTACAGCCAACTGCAACTGGCCATTAATATTTTGTTACATTAGACCAAAGTACAGGCGGTGGCTTAGTGGTTAGCATGTTCTCCTCTCAGCGCTAGGAATTCCCGGGTTAAATCGCATTCTGGGTGGAGTTTCCATGTTCTCCCCGTGTCCGTGTGGGTTTCCTCCGGGTCCTCCGGTTTCCTCCCACAGTCCAACAAGTCAAACAGTAGACAAACGGAACAACACTTGTATCAAATTTTGTAGAATTTTGTTTTACACAAGCAAAAAGTTTGTAGAATATGGTTTTAAATAAAATATTAATTGTACTTAAATAAAAAGCATTAAAATCTTACACAAGGCCCATCATTTATGTCGGACACCCCGATTAAAGAGTCACCTACTGTGAACCGTTGTGACTTGTAACAGATTTTATTGAATAAAAAGGCCACGTTAATAGAGCTTGAAAGATATTATTCGTACTAAATTATGAATTAGGGCGGCATGGTGGTTTAGTGGTTTGGCATGTTCTCCTCTCAGCACTAGGGATTCCCGGTTCGAATCCCTATCTGGGTGGAGTTTCCATGTTCTCCCCGTGTCCGCGTGGGTTTCCTCCCACAGTTCAAAAACATGGATTAAGGTCAATTGAATTCTCCAAATTGCCCCATATAGAGTGTGTGTGAGTGAGTGTGTGTGCAGTGACAGATTGGCGCCCTGTCCTGGGTGTATCTGCCCAGCGCCTGAAACGTTTTCCCCTGGATGGGCATGGGGAACCCCCCCCCGACCCTAATAGAGGATTAAGTGGAAGATAATGAACGAATGAAAATTATGAATTAGGCCAGCACAGTGGCTTAGTGGTAAGCACATCCACCTCTCAGTTCACATGGAGTTTCAATGTGCTCCCCGCATCTGGGTTTTCTCCAGGTTCTCCGGTTTCCTCCCACAGTAGATTCAAGGTAAATTTTCTGCTCTAAATTGTCCCTATGTAAATTGCCTCTATATAGTATGGTTGTGTGAGAGAGTGAGTGTGTGCCCAGCAATAGATTGGAACCCTATCATGGGTGTAACCTCCCAGCACTCGAAACATTCTCCCCTGGATGGACATAGGAAGCAACCCCCCCCCCCCCCAAATATAGCGGAATTAGCAGAAGATAATGAGATGAGAAATAATTACTGTACTAATAAAATAAACAATAGGAACATATTTTATTTTTAAGGTAATGTTAAATATTTAAGGTAATCACCTACTCTGGGCCATTATACTGTAGTGATGTATGCTTATTATAAGGGTTTAACAAAATGACAACATCCATTCATCTATTATCTTCTGCTTTATCGTCTATTAGGGTCGCGGGGGTGGTCGCTATGCACATCCAGAGGAGAACGTTTCGGGCGCTGGGCAGATACACCCAGGACAGGGTGCCAATCTATCGCTGGGCACACACTCACTCAGAAAGACACACTCCATATGGGGCAATTTAGAGAATTCAATTGGCCTTGATCCATGTTTTTGGACTGTGAGAGAAAACCCACACGGACACGGGGAGAAGATGGAAACTCCACCCAGATTGGAAATCGAACCGGGAATCCTTAGTGCTGAGAGGAGAACATGCTAACCACTAAACCACCGTGCAGCCAAAATGACAACATTAAACAGATAGCGGTCAATTACATTATGACCATTGATTTATTTACATATATATATATATATATATATATATATATATATATGTGTGTGTGTGTGTGTGTGTGTGTGTGTGTGTGGGTGACAGGGTGGCTTAGTGGTTAGCACGCTCGCATCTTAGCACTAGGGATTCCCGGTTTGAATCCCAATCTGGGTGGAGTTTCCTTGTTCTCCCCGTGTCCGCGTGGGTTTCCTCCGGGTCCTCCGGTTTCCTCCCACAGTCCATGGACCAAGGTCAATTGCATTCTCCAAATTGCCCCATATAGAGTGTGTGAGTGTGTGTGTGCGCCCAGCGATAGATTGGCACCCTGTCCTGGGTCTAT
This sequence comes from Corydoras maculifer, assembly GCA_019802435.1. Classification (NCBI taxonomy): domain Eukaryota; kingdom Metazoa; phylum Chordata; class Actinopteri; order Siluriformes; family Callichthyidae; genus Corydoras; species Corydoras maculifer. The sequence continues at coordinate 12,522 of JAFMOD010000671.1, forward strand.
TTGCCCAGCGCCCAAAACGTTCTCCCCTGGATGGGCATGGGGAACCCCCTGCGAACCTAATAGAGGATAAAGCTGAAGATAATGGATGGATGGACATGTGTGTGTGTATGTGTGTGTGTGTGTGTGTGTGTGTGTGTGTGTGTGTGTGTGTGTGTGTGTGTGTACAACTCAATGACAGCCAAGGTGCATTGCAAAATGTTTACTATACATGCGCAATAAGCAAACGAGTGTCCCGGTGTGTTTGATCCTGCTGTAGATGAAGAAGTTGCTCACGTATGGTACAAAATCTATGCCCCAGCAAACTTGGGGCAAGTGAAGTTAGCGGGGGGAGGGGGTGGGGGGGCACTTCTCGCTTCTCGCCCGCTCATGTTGTGTATAAATGTGAGCGCATGAGGTGTCGCAGCTGCAAATGGCTGCAGGAAGACGACGGCGAGAAGATGCAGTGCTAACCAGATCTGGAGCCCTCACAGCCCTGCTTACCTGGGCTTTCCTTCTGCGGGGCTTCTTCTTCTTCTTCTTTTTCTTCCTCCGCTCCTTCACGCCGGGTTTAATTCTCTGCGAGGCGCTGATCGCGTTTGCCCCAATGCGCCGTCCGCGTGCTCATTAACGCGACCTCCAAACGGCGTCAACGGGGCAATCTAAAGTTCCCGTGCTCGAGAAAATGGCCCGTGGTGGGAAGCGGGCGGCAGCGCAGCGCGCAAAGTACGAGGCTTTAAACGCGCAGTCACACTCGAGCGGCTTGAAAAACCATTAGCACATTAGCAGCTTTTGTTTGGAATTCGCCACGACATCCTACAACTTTTTCTGCCGGAGCTCGACGCGCTCTGCTCGGCTCGCCCCCCGCCCGCAACTCGCTTCGCTAATCCCGGCGCTGGATGCTTTCTTTCGGGGGGGGATGAGAAGTTGGCGCCTGCTAGCACGACCGACGAGGCGCCAGGCTGAACCCGCCTACCGCGACCGACCGCCGAAGCCCGTGGAGCTCTAGCGCGGGGCTCGCCGAGTGCTTTCCCGCGGTTGCGCCCGACGCGGAGCGCCTGCCTGCCCGCTTCCGTCGAGGTTTCGCGGGGGCGGGAGGAAAGTTTGCCGCCGCGGAGGATGGGACGGCGGGATCTCACGCCGAACTTGGACGCGGACGCGCGGGGCTGAGGAGTAGCGACGCCCCGCCTTGGCTTCTCGCCGCTCGGCCGAGTTTTCGCCAAGGACCGAACCGAAGGGACGCGGTTGCCGCTTGGCTGGACGTGACGCCGTCTGTCCGTTTGATCGCCTTCGACGTTGAATAACTCGTGTCCGGGACGAGGACGACTCCCACCACTGCTTCCCTACACACACACACACACACACACACACACACACACACACACACACACACACACACACACGCAGAAGGGGTGTGTCGTGACGTCACGAAGCGAAGAGGTAAACAACTCGGGCCGTGGCGTGAGGCACCATGAAAAGAATACGAAGCAGGTCGCTGTCGCCTGATATATATAAAAATAAGAGAAAATAAATATAATAAAACATAACAGAAATGATCAAGCTGAAATTCATCCATTATCTTCTGCTTTATCCTCTATTAGGGTCGTCCCCATGCCCATCCAGTAGAGAACGTTTCGGGCGCTGGGCAGATACACCCAGGACAGGGTGCCAATCAATCGCTGGGCACACAC
>JAFMOD010000671.1:23483-39456 GCA_019802435.1 Corydoras maculifer
ATGTTCTCCCCGTATCTGCGTGGGTTTCCTCCCGGTTCTCCGGAGTCTCCCACAGTCCAAAAACATGGTTCAAGTCAATTGAATTAACAAAATTGCCCCATATAGAGTGTGTCTGTGTGAGTGAGTGTGTGCCCAGCGATGGATTGGCACCCTGTCCTGGGTGTATCTGCCCAGCGCCTGAGACGTTCTCCCCTGTATGGGCATGGGGAACCCCACCACGACCCTAATAGAGGATAAAGCGGAAGAGAATGAATGAATAATGAATGTTCTAGTCATTACGGTGTATGTATCAGCATCAGCCCACTCAGGTTTGGTTCCAATCCAAGTAAATAGTGTTAAATCAGGAAGGATGTTGAAGTGGAGGGCGGCACGGTGGCTTAGTGGTTGGCATGTTCTCCTCTCAGCGCTAGGGATTCCCGGTTCCAATACCAATCTGGGTGGAGTTTCCATGTTCTCCCCGTGTCTGCGTGGGTTTCCTCCGGGTTCTCCGGTTTCCTCCCACAGTCCAAAAACATGGATCAAGGGCAATTGTATTCTACAATTTGCCCCATATAGAGTGTGTGTGTGTGCCCAGCAATAGATTGGTGCCCTGTCCTGGGTGTATCTGCCCAGCGCTCGAAACATTCTCCCCTGGATGGGGAAACTTGTGTTCCTTTCACTGAGAACCAAACTCAGGATGGCCATAATGGACGTAATGGATAGATGGCTGGATGTCCAAGTGGAGTCTGCAGATCTTCGACTTCTAACAGGAACAAGCTGAAAAATAAAGAAATAATAATCAATCTGCAGGACATCGTACTTTCTTTGTCCCATGACTGGAACCTATTTAGAGAATGCGCAGCTCAAGTCTGAAACACATTTACAGCAGATCTGCAAATCCGCAGACTCGGGGAACCTTTTAGAGTTTGGTCCCAATAAAGAAATGAAATGCTTTTAATACCATTTAGATCCACTGTGGATTTATTGATGCACGGGAGGCTGCTGACATGATTAATCGTGTGGGTGGGCTAAAAAGTCCAGCACGTGCTCATTGCAGTCGCTCCTGCCACCGGCGCGATTCCGTCTCTCTGTGAATTTCCATTTCTGCGGCCAGAGCCAGTTCAGGATAAGGACCTTTGGAAACAACAAACAGAAGTACAGACTAGCGGTAATTCGGTGATTGCTGCTCGTGAAACATTTCCAAATTAATCATCCCGACCCATTTCTGTCCACATCCATACAAAGGACGGTTCTATGTTGCATGCAGATAACTAATGATGCGGCGGTGATGTTGCAGTAATGTACAGGGGTCTTAGCAAAGTCATCATGAGATCTGTATAATTGTGTTCAGTTCTCACTAATGAAGAAGGACCTTACGGTCATGTGACAGATTCAGGACATTGGACAGTTTGTTGATCCAATCCGACCCTACAGGAAACACAGTTTCGTCTTTTATAATGTTAACGTTAAAAAGCAGGGGATGTGGAGATAGTCCTATAGTAGGGTCGGGCGGCACCGTGGGGTTTCATGTTCTTCCCTTGTCCGTGTGGGTTTCCTCCGGGTTCTCCGGTTTCCTCCCACAGTCCAAAAACATGGATCAAGTCAATTGAGTTCCCCAAATTGCCCCATATGGAGTGTGTCTGTGTGAGTGAGTGTGTGCTCAATGATAGATTGGTGCCCTGTCCTGGGTGTATCTGCCCAGCGCCCAAAACATTCTCCCCTGGATGGGCATGGGGAACCCCCCCCTCTTGACCCTATTAGAGGATAAAGCAGAAGATAATAGATGGATGGATGGACTTATCTTTGGTTGGGCTCAGAACACAGGGTTGATACAACATCCCTGGAGCAATTTGGGTTAAAGTTCTTGCTCAAGGATCCACATTGGTAACTTTAGTGGATCTGGGATTTGAACCCCCAACCTTCAGATTTATAGCCCTCTGTTAGGGTGGCAAACCACCCTATGTTTGCCATACCATGGAATGCATACCCTACACGTAACAAGGTGTGGTAGCTCAGTGGTTAGGGTGTTGGGCTATCAATCTGAAGGTTGAGGGTTCAAATCCCAGGTCCACTGAAATTACCAGTGTGGTTTCTTGAGCAAGACCCTTAACCCTCATTGCTGCAGGGATGTTGTCATGAATCCATTAATGACCAAATGTAAATGTAAATGTAATAACAAATCCGGCCCTGACGCTGATGCGCTGACCATGCCGAAACGCTGGAAGGAGAGCTTGACCCCCCCCCCGCTCAATACAAGCACCACCTAATAAATGAGAACTGTCTTTGGAGCCTTAAAACCCTTTGCTTTCACCTACAACCAGCAGGCGGTTATCATCTTACTGCATGCCCACTGCTCCACCTTACAGCGAGAGCTCTACAGACAGCATCAGCCAAGGGGCAACTGATTTGTGGTGGGGGGCCCGATCAGAAAAATTAGGCAGCCATTGCAGGACATGGAAACACAGGGGCACTGAAAACACAAGCACCTCGAGAAAATGCAGCATGTCAAAGCAGGAGAATATACATACATGTGAAAACATATATTCCATCCGTCCATTATCTTCCATTATATCCTCTACTAGGGTTGTGGGGGGGGTTCCCCATGCCCATCCAGGGGAGAAAGTTTTGGGTGCTGGGCAGATAGACCCAGGACAGGACACCAATCTATCACTGTGCACACACTTAAACACATACACACTCTATATGGGGCAATTTGGAGAATTTAATTGACTTGATCCATGTTTTCAGACTGTGGGAGGAAACCGGAGAACCCGGAGGAAACCCACGTGGACACGGGGAGAATATGGAAACTCCACCCAGATTGGGATTCGAACTGGGAATCCCTAGCGTTGAGAGGAGAACATGCCAATCACTAAGCCACCGTGCATATATTTATATTTATAAATGAATTTTGTTAAAAATTATATTTTTTGAAGCAGCATTCAGTTTTTCTAAGCTCAACCCCTCTAACCGCTCAACTTCCAAAGGCGCAAACTCTTCATACGTAATCGACACACACACCTGGCCATCCAATTCATGTCAAAAACTTATAACAACATTTACATTTAGTCATTTAGCAGAACTTTTATCCAAAGCGACTTACAAATGAGAACATTACAAGTCAGTAGTTATCTGGTGGCTTAGTGTTTAGCATGTTCTCCTCTCAGCACTAGGGATTCCCGGTTGAAATCCCAACCTGGGTGGAGTTTCCATGCCCTCCCCGTGTCCACGTGGGTTTCCTTTGGGTTTTCCGGTTTCCTCCCACAGTCCAAAAACAAGGATAAAGGTCAATTGAGTTCTCCAAATTGCCCCATATAAAGTGTGTGTGTGTGAGTGAGTGTGTGCCCAGCAATGGATTGGCACCCTGTCCTGGGTGTATCTGCCCAGCGCCCGAAAAGTTCTCCCCTGGATGGGCATGGGGAACCCCCCGCGACCCTAATAGAGGATAAAGCGGAAGATGATGAATGGATGGATGAATTGTTGTCTGATCCTGCCCCCCCCCCTTTTTCTACAACAGGTGTTTGTTAAAAAGATGCGTCTTCAGTAGTTTCTTAAAAATGTTAAGTGACTCCGCCTTACGGACAGAGTTGGGAAGATGTTTCCACCATTTTGCAGTGGTGAACACCACGGACAGCATGGTGGCTTAGTGTTTAGCATGTTCTCCTCTCAGCACTAGGGATTCCCGGTTGAAATCCCAATCTGGGTGGAGTTTCCATGTTCTCCCCGTGTCCACGTGGGTTTCCTTCGGGTTCTCCGGTTTCCTCCCACAGTCCAAAAACATGGATCAAGGTCAATTGAGTTCTCCAAATTGCCCCATATAGAGTGTGTCTGTGTGAGTAAGTGTGTGTCCAGTGATAGATTGGCTTCATGTCCTGGGTGTATCTGCCCAGCGCCCGAAATGTTCTCCCATGGATGGGCATGGAGAACCCCCCCGCGACCCTAATAGAGGATAAAGCGGAAGATAATGAATGGATGAATGAACGCCACGGAGTGAGAATGAGCTCCTCGGTGAGGTGAAACCACCAGACAATCATCTCTGGAGAGAAGTGAACGAGTCGGAGTGGATTTTAAAAAGACAGAGTGAAGGTAAGAGGAGCAGATCCAGAAATGGTTCTGTAGGTCAGAGTCAGTGACTTGTACTGAATGCAGCAGCTACAGGGAGCCAATGGAGAGAGAGGAGAGGTGGAGTCACATGAGTTCTGTTGGGTGGTTGAACACGAGTCAGGCTGCAGAGTTCTGAATCAGTTGTAGAGGTCTGATTGTGGAAGCTGGGAGTCCGGCAAGACAATGCATTATAATAACTACTAATAAACTACTAATAAACTACTAAACTATGAATATAACTGCACAGCGGTCCAGTTCTGATGCTTACGTGTTCATTATAGACACACTTAGAGGTGCTGAGGTGGTCAGCATGCCACTCCATTGGCACGGCAGACTGCCTGCAGTCAGATACACAGCACGCCGTGATGCTCTCCAGGGTTCTGACACCTTTCTCTCACAGTCAGCATGAACTATTTTAGCTCTTGGTGCTACATTAGCATTTCCGTGGGACTGGACCAGCTGGGGCAACCTTAGATCCACACGTCCATCAGCCTTAACCACCTATGACCCTGCGGCTGATTCATTCATAAGGCTGACACTAACAACTAAAACAGCGAACATTTCACAGAACCGTAGTTTTGGAGATGCTCCAAACCCAGATCAATCGAAATCACAGGTTCTTAAAGTCATTTAGTCATGATAATTATTCAAATGCGCAATATTATATTATTTCACCATCTGCCACACAGTGAACTATATTTCCATCCATCCTCTATTAGGGTCGCAGGGGGTTCCCCATGCCCATCCAGGGGAGAATGTTTCGGGTGCTGGGCAGATACACCCAGGACAGGGTGCCAATCTATCACTGGGCACACTCACTCACACAGACACACTCTATATGGAGCAATTTGGAGAATTCAATTGACTTGATCCATGTTTTTGGACTGTGGGAGGAAACCGGAGAACCCGGAGGAAACTCATGCAGACACGGGTAGAACATGGAAACTCCATCCAGATGGGGATTCGAATTGGGAATCCTTAGTGCTGAGAGGAGAACATGTTAACCACTAAGCCACCGTGCCCCTAAGTGTAATTTTACGGCGGTTATTGTTCATTTTTAATTTCTACTATTATATATATTCATTCATTCGTTATCTTCCACTTTCTCCCATTAGGGTTCCCCATGCCCATGGAGAGAACGTTTCGGGCGCTGGGCAGATACACCCAGGACAGGACACCAATCTATCACTGGGCAACTATTATATATATATATATATATATATATATATATATATATATATATATATATATATTGGGCGGCACGGTGGCTTAGTGGTTAGCATGTTCTCCTCTCAGCTCTAGGGATTCCCGGTTCCAATCCCAATCTGGGTGGAGTTTCCATGTTCTCCCCGTGTCCATGTGGGTTTCCTCCGGGTTCTCCGGTTTCCTCCCACAGTCCAAAAACATAGATCAAGTCAATTGAGTTCTCCAAATTGCCCCATATAGAGTGTGTCTGTGTGAGTAAGTGTGTGCCCAGTGATAGATTGGCGCCCTGTCCTGGGTGTATCTGCCCAGCGCCCGAGACGTTCTCCCCTGAATGGGCATGGGGAACCCCCCCCACGACCCTAATAAAGGATAAAGCGGGAGATAATGGATGGATGGATAAACACGACTACACGACTTCTTCCTCCCGAGGATTAATAAAGTATTCTGATTCTGATTCTGATTCCGATTGCTTTCAGTACTTTATATCAGAATCAGAATACTTTTTTAATCCCTGGGGGGAAATTGCAGTTTTTACAGATGTCNCGTTCGCCTCTCAGCGCTAGGGATTCCCGGTTCGAATCCCCATCTGGGTGGAGTTTCCATGTTCTCCCCGTGTCTGCGTGGGTTTCCTCCGGGTTCTCCGGTTTCCTCCCACAGTCCAAAAACATGGAACAAGTTAATTGAATTCTCAAAATTGCCCCTATAGTGTGTGCCTGTGTGAGTGAGTGTGTGCCCAGCGATGGATTGGCGCCCTGTCCTGGGTGTATCTGCCCAGCGCCCGAGACGTTCTCCCCTGGATGGGCATGGGGAACCCCCCCGCGACCCTAATAGAGGATAAGCACAAGATAATGAATGAATGAATGAATGAATTTAGAGCAGCCAAATCACCTTGAATCTATGTTTTTGGACTGTGGGAGGAAACAGGAGAACCTGGAATTTAGGTGAACTGGCTGCTCTAAAGTGCCCATATCCAAATTGCCCCTATATATTTTGTGAGCATATGCCCAGCGATAGGTTGGCGTCCTGTCCTGGGTGTATCTGCCCAGTGCTCAAAACGTTCTGCCCTGGATGGGCATGGGGACCCCCCCTCCTCCATGTGACCCTAGTGGAGGATTAAGCAGAAGATAACGACATTTAACGATTATATTAGATTTCAAACCTAAAACTGAGAAATATGACCAACTCATATTTCATAAAACAACATTTTGCATTGGGCAGCATGGTGGCTTAGTGGTTGGCATGTTCTCCTCTCAGCACTAGGGATTCCCGGTTCGAATCCCCATCTGGGTGGAGTTTCCATGTTCTCCCCGTGTCCGCGTGGGTTTCCTCCGCGTTCTCCGGGTTCCTCCCAAAAACATGGATCAAGTCAATTGAGTTTTCCAAATTGCCCCATATAGAGTGTGTGTGTGTGAGTGAGTGTGTGCCCAGCGATAGATTGGCGCCCTGTCCTGGGTGTATCTGGATGGGCATGGGGAACCCCCCCCCACCCGCAACTCCAATATAGGATAAAAGATAATGAATGGATGGAACTTAGTTCATTTTTTTTGCATTATTTTTATTTACTACTTTATTTTATTTCTTTAATACTTTAGTTCTTCAGTATCAGTCAAAAGTTTGGACACACAATCTTCTTGCTCTGTTGTTTATTTCTTCTATTCACCATATTGATGGACTTTGTAGTTTTACAATTACAGCCTGTAGTCCATCTGTTTTCTTGTTTACTAATCCATCACTGACCATACACTCACTCACACACTGACACTATATAGGGGCAATTTAGAACAAATAGGCTAAGGGACAGTTTTTACCCAGTAGCCATCACTATGCTGATCAATAGGAAATAATAAAAAGCAACCAAACAGTTACAGTCTACTAAGTGCAAAATAAATGTGTGCAATATATATCAAGTGCAATATGTTCTAGGGAAATTGTGCAATGCAGGTATTTCATATTGTTTGTATATATTATGCCTTATCCATCCATCCATTATCTTCCGCTTTATCCTCTATTGGGGTCGCGGGGTGGTTCCCCATGCCCATCCAGGGGAGAACATTTCAGGTGCTGGGCAGATACACCCAGGACAGGGCGCCAATCTATCACTCACACAGACAAACACACTCTCTATGGGGCAATTTGGAGCATTCAATTGACTTGATCCATGTTTTTGGACTGTGGGAGGAAACCGGAGAACCCGGAGGAAACCCACACGGACACGAGGGGAACATGGAAACTCCACCCAGGTTGGGATTCGAACCGGGAATCCCTAGTGCTGAGAGGAGAACATACCAAACACTAAGCCACCTTTCCGCCCCACCCAAATTTCATTGTTATGAAAATTATAATGACAATAAAGGCGACTCTTGGCGGCACGGTGGCTTAGTGGTTGGCATGTTCTCCTCTCAGCGCTAGGGATTCCCGGTTCGAATCCCAACCTGAGTGCAGTTTCCATGTTCTCCCCGTGTCCGTGTGGGTTTCCTCCGGGTTCTCCGGTTTCCTCCCACAGTCCAAAAACATGGATCAAGTCAATTGAGTTCTTCAAATTGCCCCATATAGAGTGTGTCTGTGTGAGTGCGTGTGTGCCCAGTGATAGATTGGTGTCCTGTACTGGGTGTATCTGCCCAGCGCCCGAAACCCGGCGCCCGACCCTAATAGAGGATAAAGCGGAAGATAATGAATGAATGAATGATCAAGGCGATTCTGATTCTGATTTAGAGCAGCCAATTCAAAGTCAAAGTAGGCTTTATTGTCAATTCCTTCACATGTTCTATACATACAAAGTAATTGAAATTACGTTTATCGCTGTCACACGGTTACAGACATTTATGACATTTAGACATAAAACAAGAAAGTGAAATGCAGTGTGATTTCACAGGAATTTAACAGTAAAAAATTTAACAGTAACAAAGTTTAAATACTATGATTATGTAGTGACAATGAAAGGCAATGTAATGCGAAATAAATGGTAACAGTAATGATAATAATAATGATAATAATAATAATAATAATAATGGGCGGCACGGTGTCTTAGTGGTTAGCACATTCGCCTCTTAGCGCTAGGGATTCCCAGTTCGAATCCCCATCTGGGTGGAGTTTCCATGTTCTCCCCGTGTCCGCGTGGGTTTCCTCCGGGTTCTCTGGTTTCCTCCCACAGTCCAAAAACATGGATCAAGGTCAATTGAATTCTCCAAATTGCCCTCAAAAGAGTGTGTGTGAGTGAGTGTGTGCCCAGCGATGGATTGGCGCTCTGCCCTGGGTCTATCCGCCCAGCGCCCGAAACGTTCTCCCCTAGATGGGCATGGGGAACCCCACCGCGATTCTAATAGAGGACAAAGCGGGAGATAATGAATAAATGAATGATAATAATAATAATAATAATAATAATAATAATAATAATAATAATAATAATAATAATAACAATAACAATAATTACTATAACTATAGTAATAATAGCAATGAAAATAACAATAATAAATAGTAGTAGTAATATTAATAATGCTAATAGTAATAATAATAATAATAATAATAAAGTAATAAATAATAATAGATATAAATATATATATATATATATATATATATATTATATAAGTAATACATAATAATAATAATAATAATAATATCACCTTGAATTCATGTTTTTGGACTATGAGAGGAAACCGGAGAAAACCCACATGGACACGAGGACTACACACAAACTTCACGCTGTTCGCCGGACATGCTGACCATTTATAATTCCATTCATTATTTGAATCTTGTGGTTTTCCGTCTTGTGCTGGGTGCACATGGAACACCATGCACTTCTGTGTGACAGATTTAGCACAGAATGGAGGTTTCAGGCTATTTGTGGTCCACTTACATCATCACAGATGAGTTGTGTATGGCTGTGATGTATTAACAAATGTTTTTCCTTAAATTTGTATTTTAAGACTGGACTCGAACCTACGCCAGCTGTTTTCATTCTACAGCCATTAGAGCAAATGAACAACACGAGCCTGTGTGTTTGATGTTTCTAATTTCACCCACTGTTTTCCGTCCATCTCCTTTGTACATGTTGTGCACGTGGACATGATGTAACAAGCCGTGAACTTTCAAAGCACACAAACATCACTGTGGAATGTGCAGGGAACGCAACTTACAATAGGATTGCATCACATTGGGCTAAAGGTCAAGGCTGGCCCACCAGTCCTGATTTAGTAGTGAATATAGAGAGGAATTCGAAGAAGCTAACCGATTCTCATAGCTTATAATTGGCCTCGGTACTAATTTTAACTCTCTGGCAACGTTGCCCTTAACTGCCTGCTCACAAAAAAGTAAAATCCAAAATATCTTTATCCTTATTTCATTTATTAAATCTTACTAAAGGTAAAGCCGTGAAGTTTGAGATATTAATTATTCATTTATTCATTCATTATCTTCCGCTTTATCCTCTATTAGGGTCGTGGGGGGGTTCCCCATGCCCATCCAGAGGAGAACGTTTCGGGCGCTGGGCAGATACACCCAGGACAGGGCGCCAATCTATCACTGGACACACACTCACTCACGCAGACACACTCTATATGGGGCAATTTGGAGAACTCAATTGACTTGATCCATGTTTTTGGACTGTGGGAGGAAACCGGAGAACCCGGAGGAAACCCACGCAGACACGGGGAGAACATGGAAACTCCACCCAGATGGGGATTCGAAGATATTAATTAATGACGTGGTTTTTAATCATATGTTTAGTGGATGCAGTGTGAGGACCGATGTTTTTATGCTGCAGGCTGATAACACACACAGTGCATTGTTCTCCTCTTAGCTCTAGGGATTCCAGGTTCGAATCCCAATCTGGGTGGAGTTTTCATGTTCTCCCCGTGTCCGTGTGGGTTTCCTCCAGGTTCTCCGATTTCCTCCCACAGCCGAAAAACATGGATAAAGTCTATTGAATTAAGCAAATTGCCCCATATAGACTGTGTCTGTGTAAGTGAGTGTGTGTCCAGTGATAGATTGGTGTCCTGTCCTGGGTCTATCTGCCCAGCGCCCGAAACGTTCTCCCCTGGATGGGCATGGGGACCCCCCCGCGACCCTAATAGAGGATAAAGCGGAGGATAATGGATCGATGGAAATGTCACTAAATGTAAAGCCGTGAAGTTTGAGATATTAATTAATGACGTGGTTTTTAATCATATGTTTAGTGGACGCAGTGTGATGACAGATGTTCTTATGCTGCAGGCTGATCACACACACACACACACGCACACACACACACACACACACACACACACACACACACACACACACACACACACACACACAGCTGAATGCACAGTGCATCTGAATCACTGTCCAGTAAAGAATACCTCCTATGGAGACGAAATATTCGCCTGAAGTCTGGTTTGGACAGAAATAGCACAAAAACTTTCTGATTAATCTCAAACTACAAACACTGATGGGCTCTTTGATTATTCAGACGATTCCGAGAAAACCTTTAAGGTTCGAATCCCCATCTGGGTGGAGTTTCCATGTTCTCTCCATGTCTGCGTGGGTTTCCTCCGGGTTCTCCGGTTTTCTCCCACAGTCCAAAAACATGGATCAAGTCAATTGAGTTCTCCAAATTGCCCCATATAGAGTGTGTGTGTGTGAGTGAGTGTGTGCCCAGCGATAGATTGGCGTCCTGTCCTGGGTCTATCTGCCCAGCGCCCGAAACGTTCTCCCCTGGATGGGCATGGGGAACCCCCCCCCCCGCGACCCTAGTAGAGGATAAAGCGGAAGATAATAGATGGATTAATCCATCAACGTTCCTTTTACGTTCGTCTCTCAGAACCGTGGATCCAGGTTCGACATCTGATGTGGGTGGAGTTACTATGTCCTCCCCGTGTCCACGTGGGTTTTCTCTGAGTTTTCTGGTTTTCCCCACAGCCCAAAAACATGGATGCAGGGTGAACTGGCTGCTCTAAATTGCCCCTATCTAAATGTATAATGTTTAAAACCTTTGAATATGAATCTCATACTTAAAATACACAAACACACAAAGCTAAAAAAAAAAAACAACAACAAAAAAAAAAACAGCATTAGCGGATTAATTGGTATCTTAATATGAATTTTACACGCGGGAATAAAAAAGGTTTTTAATCCGTCATTACGAATACAGATTGTAGAGCGCCCTCTAGCGTACCGGATTCACTTTGCAGAGCCGATTCATTGTTGTAAGATCAAAAACAAGAGGAACTTAGTCCATCCATCCATCATCTTCCTCATTTATTCTCTAATAGGGCAGATACACCCAGGACAGGGTGCCAATCTATCGCTGGGCACACTCACTCACACACACACACACACACACACACTCTATATAGGGCAATTTGGAGAATTCAATTTACCTTGATCCACGTTTTTCGACTGTGGGAGGAAACCGAAGAACCCGGAGGAAATCCATGAGGACACGGGGAGAACATGGAAACTCCTAGTGATTAGCATGTTCTCCTCTCAGCACTAGGGATTCTCGGTTCGAATCCCCATCTGGGTGGAGTTTCCATGTTCTCCCCGTATCCGCGTGGGTTTTCTCCGGGTTCTCCGGTTTCCTCCCACAGTCCAAAAACATGGATCAAGGTCAATTGAGTTCTTCAAATTGCCCCATATAGAGTGTGTTTGTGTGAGTGAGTGTGTGTCCAGCGATAGATTGGCGTCCTGTCCTGGGTCTATCTGCCCATCGCCCTATATATATATATACGCCCGAGACGTTCTCCCCTGAATTGGCATAGGGAACCCCCCCACGACCCTAATAGAGGATAAAGCAGAGGATGATGGATGGATAAATACATTGTGTAGTTTTACTTTCTACTTACTACATAATTTATAAGAATAAGCCACTCCCTTCTGTACAGTAAACAATCGAATACCGAGTTGTCAAGGAATCGACTTCTTTATATATATATATAAAAGTCGATTCTTGTAGTGGCTAACCAAAAGGACAAACAACTAGAAAAAAAAGTGGAAAAAAAGAAAAGAAAAAATATGTAAAGTAGTTTGAAATTCAAAAAGACTATGCTAACTATGCTAATGTGGAGAACATCCAAAATTTCCAAAGGTTGACAGTGGCTAACCAAAAGGATAAGCAAAAAGACTTAAATGGAAAAAACAGGGGGGGGGGGGGATAAATACCTGTGAAGTTGATTGAAATTTTAAAAAAAGCTAACTAAACTAATGTACGTATGTATTATAAATCTATCTATCTGTGTGTGGGCGACACGGTGGCATGTTCTCCTCTCAGCACTAGGGATTCCCGGTTCGAATCCCAATCTGGGTGGAGTTTCCATGTTCTCCCCGTGTCCGCGTGGGTTTCCTCTGGGTTCTCCAGTTTCCTCCCACAGTCCAAAAAAACATGGAGCAAGGTCAATTGAGTTCTCCAAATTGCCCCATATAGAGTGTGTCTGTGTGAGTGAGTGTGTGTCCAGTGATAGATTGGCGCCCTGTCCTGGGTGTATCTGCCCAGCGCCCAAAACGTTCTCCCCAGGATGGGCATGGAGAACACCCCCCCCCCCCCCGCGACCCTAACTCAGGATAAAGCGGAAGATAATGATTGGATGAATATATATATATCTTTATTCATTCATTCATTATATTCCGCTTATCCTCTATCAGGGTCGCGGTGGGGTTCCCCATGCCCATCCAGGGGAGAACATCTCGGGCGCTGGGCAGATAGACCCAGGACAGGGCGCCAATCCATCGCTGGACACACACTCACTCACACAGACATACTCTATAGGGGGCAATTTTTGAGAACTAAATTAACTTGATCCATGTTTTTGGACTGTGGGAGGAAACTGGAGAACCCGGAGAAAACCCACGCGGACACGGGGAGAACATGGAAACTCCACCCAGATGGGGATTCTATATATATATATATATATGTGTGTGTGTGTGTGTGTGTGTGTGTGTGTGTGTGTGTGTGTGTGATACATACAGCGCGGCGGTTAGCCTGTTAGCACAAGATGCTAATGAGAATTCCTTAGCGTTTTGCGGATTGTTCTCTCGATGTGACGTAATTACGTAATTTTAGCTAAAAGGCAAAAACTATACATGTTTTTAACTTCCTAAACGTAACAAACGCAAATAAAAGAAGTGAAATAAGCTCGTGGCGTCGTGTGTGAGAGGTTTGAGTAAGCAGTCAGCGACCTTTTCTGTCAGTTGGTCCCATGGTGTAATGGTTAGCACTCTGGACTTTGAATCCAGCGATCCGAGTTCAAATCTCGGTGGGACCTCGAGACTTTTTATAAATCTCAATTTTCAAAAAGGTCTTATGTCCAAATATATTTCTAACATGATTGTAAATCGTGGAAAAGTCTGATATTAAAAATGCCTTCAACTTCACTATTCACCGTCAACGGTTTATATTTCAGCCACAGAAATCAGATTATATTTTGGTTTTAATTAGTTATTCTTACTGATCACAGCAGATAACATAACAAACTAGAAGGGAAAGCTTGTGAACAAACTTTAAAGTTGGTTTGGAAGGGCTGACTGCTGCTGATGCTGCTGGGGGGAAAAAAACTGCCCACAGTCCAAAATAACTTACAAAATGCTAACTATGCTAATGTGAAGAACATGCCAAACTTCCAAAAGTTGACGATGGCTAACCAAAAGGACGATTAACTAAAATAAAAGGGGGGGGGGGGGACAAACCATAAAAAAAAAGCAAAAAACAAAACCTACGGTAATGGGGAGAACATGCCAAATCCGAGTTCAAATCTCGATGGGACCTCCTGACTTTTTTATAAATCTCAATTTTCGAAAAGCTTGTATATACAAATATAAGGCTTAGTGTTTAGCACATTCGCCTCTCAGTGCTAGGGATTCCCGGTTCGAATCCCCATCTGGGTGGGGTTTCCATGTTCTCCCCGTGTCTGCGTGGGTTTCCTCCGGGTTCTCCGGTTTCCTCCCACAGTCCAAAAACATGGATGAAGTTAATTGAATTCTCAAAATTGCCCCGTTTAGAGTGTGTCTGTGTGAGTGAGTGTGTGCCCAGTGATGGATTGGCGCCCTGTCCTGGGTCTATCTGCCCAGCGCCCGAGACGTTCTCCCCTGGATGGGCATGGGGAACCCCACCGCGACCCTAATAAAGGATAAGCGGGAGATAATGAATGAATGAAAGGATACAAATATATTTCTAACATGATTGTAAATCGTGGAAAAGTCTGGTATTAAAAATGCCTTCAACTTCACCATTCACCGTCAACGGTTTATATTTCAGCCACAGAAATCAGATTATATTTTGGTTTTAATTAGTTATTCTTACTGATCACAGCAGATAACATAACAAACTAGAAGGGAAAGCTTGTGAACAAACTTTAAAGTTGGCTTGGAAGGGCTGACTGCTACTGCTGCTGCTGCTGAGGAAAAAAAAAAACTACCAAAAAAAACATTAAAAATGCGAACTATGCTAATGTGAAGAACATGCCAAAGTTCCAAAGGTTGACGATGGCTAACTAAAAGGACGATTAACTAAAATAAAGAGGAGAAAGAAAAAAAAAACAATAGAAAACAAGCAAAAAACAGGGCGTTTAAAGTCAAGTTGCGGGCGGCGTGGGAGCGATGGATGATAGACGAGGAACACACGTTTACTAAAACTCGGAGGCAGGACTAAGCCTGGATGCCTGGACTAAGCTTTCTGCTGTAACTGTCATGCGAGATTTCGCGAAAGCCGGCATCGTTGCTGAACAGCCGCCTGGAGACGAGACGGACTCGGACATTGATGAGAGGGAACCCGGAGTGCTCGATAGTGAACCAGCTTTTTAATTCAGACACAGAAGACGAGGACGTTGATGGATTTGTGGGAGAAGAGAGATTAAAATAATGTGTTTTATTAAGTAGTAGAATAAACTTCAATTATAAATCAGCGTTTTGCATCCTTTACTTTTCTTGTAGATCATATGTTTTAGCAAGTGCCTTATAACACGCTGCCGTACAGAATAAGTACCGTACAGAAATAGAGTCCGTAATTCAGACTGCGCCTTATAGTACGGTGCGCCTTATACGTGGGTCAAATACAGAAATAGACTCCGTAATTCAGACTGCGCCTTATAATACGGTGCGCCTTATGGTCCGAAAAATACGGTAATTAGACTGGCTGTCCTGCAGGACGCCCTCAATGGACTTATATAGTTTTTTATTGTTAAATACGAATATATGAATATGAATTAGTTGAAGAGGTCTGATTGTGGAAGCTGGGATACCGGCAAGTAGCGCATTACAATAATCAAGCCGCGATAGGACTACATATACATTCACCATTTTGAGGTGTGACCGGCTTCCTAGAGACCTTCATCCATGGCTCTGCCGACGAACACTGGATGGAACCTGAATATTAATTGGACTGGCGGTCCTGCAGGACGCCCCCTAATGGACTCACATATAGTTTTCCAGTTTTTAGTTTTTCCATTTGTTTAATATCTGTACATTAGTGTCTTACATTGTTGTTGCTGCCTGGCTGCTCAAGGAGGACGAGTCCCTCACTGAATCTTGGTCCTCACAAGGTTTCTTCCTTGAATAACAACATAAAAGGGACTTTTTTCTTGCCACTGTCGCTTCGGCTTGCTCTTTGGGGGTTTAAAGGCTTTTCGTTCTGTAAAGCTGCTTTGTGACGATGTACTGTTGTAAAAAGCGCGACATAAATAAATAACTTGAACTTGAACTTGGCGGCACAGTGGCT
>JAFMOD010000671.1:39772-73343 GCA_019802435.1 Corydoras maculifer
GCTCAAGGAGGACGAGTCCCTCACTGAATCTTGGTCCTCACAAGGTTTCTTCCTTGAATAACAACATAAAAGGGACTTTTTTCTTGCCACTGTCGCTTCGGCTTGCTCTTTGGGGGTTTAAAGGCTTTTCGTTCTGTAAAGCTGCTTTGTGACGATGTACTGTTGTAAAAAGCGCGACATAAATAAATAACTTGAACTTGAACTTGGCGGCACAGTGGCTAAGTGGTTAGCATGTTCTCCTCTCAGCACTAGGGATTCCCAGTTCGAATCCCCATCTGGGTGGAGTTTCCATGTTCTCCCCGTGTCTGCGTGGGTTTCCTCCGGGTTCTCCGGTTTCCTCCCACAGTCCAAAAACATGGATCAAGTTAATTGAATTCTCAAAATTGCCCCATTTGGAGTGTGTCTGTGTGAGTGAGTGTGTGCCCAGCGATGAATTGGCGCCCTGTCCTGGGTCTATCTGCCCAGCGCCCGAGACGTTCTCCCCTGAATGGGCATGGGGAACCCCACCGCGACCCTAATAGAGGATAAGCGGGAGATAATGAATGAATGAATGAATGAATGAATGAATGAACTTGAACTTGAACCATACTCATCGGTTTGAGAGAAAAGACACCATGTGCTGTAAATCCACTGTCGCCCGGCGTTCGGGGTACCTAACCAAACAGACTCATAAAACAGCTGGTTATACATTTATATCACATTTACATTTAGTCATTTAGCAGATTTTATCCAAAGCAACTTAAAAAGGAGAGAACACAAATCAGAGGTTAAGGACTTGTGTAGTTTTCTTATTTGTTTGTAGGTAATAGGTGAATATAGGAGAACTTTTCAGGCGCTGGTGTTAGCAGCTCGCTCGTTCTTCCCCGTGAGATCGGCTACGTGGGAGGGAATGCGGGAATGCGTACGCCGTCTTGCGCCTGATGAGCGTTTCCCAGGAATCGGCTACGCGGGAAAGAATGCGTACACCGGTCCGTCGGGTCAAACACTCCCACGGATACAACCTGCGCGGGGCTATTGCGCAGTGCTGTACCGTGGTTGAGCGCGGAAGGAGAGTTCGAGACACCGAGAAATGAAAACAAACAAATTTCTTATTAAAATGGTGACCAACAGAAAGGGGGAACAAACGAGACCAAACTAACACCGGGATATTACTGAAACAAAGACGTGCACGGGGATAAAGGAATACGGAAACGAAATACAAAAGACACCCAGTCACATGCACAAAATAAACCAATCACCCAACGGAGTCCATGAAGACCTTAATGAGGGACAGGTGCCCCAGGCACCTGTGACAGCTGGGTAGATACACCCAGGACAGGACACCAATCTATCACTAGACACAAACACACAACACACACTGTGTATCGTTTTTGAGCATTCATGTTACCTTGAATCCATGTTTTTGTACTGTGGGAGAAACCGGAGTACCTGAGGACACAAGGAGAACATGAATACTCCACCCCAATCGGGATTCAAATCTGTAGACCAGTGCTGAGACGTGAATGTGTGAACCACCAGACCACAGTGCCGTCCTAGAAAGTTCTTCCATCCATCCATTATCTTCTGCTTTATCCTCTATTAGGGTCGTGGGGGGGGGGTTCCCCATGCCCATCCAGGGGAGAACCTTTCGGGCGCTGGGCAGATACACCCAGGATAGGATGCCAATCTATCACTGGGCACACACTCACTCACACAGACACACTCTATATGGGGCAATTTGAAAAATTCAATTGACCTTGATCCATGATTTTGGACTGTGGGAGGAAACCGGAGAACCGTCTATCATCCGTCGCTCCCACGCCGCCCGCAACTTTACTTTAAACGCCCTGTTTACACCAATTTCCAGCGGTCAGAGTTCTTTATTTAATCCTCCTGGAATGACGGCGAGCTCCGAATTAATTTTTGGTCGCACAACAATACTTTTATAGAATTTGGAACTCAGTACACGTATAAGGCGCACCGGATTATAAGGTGCACGTCTGATTTCTGGGAAAATTTTAGGCTTTTAGGTGCGCCTTATAGTCCGGAAAATACGGTAATATCCAGTTTCCATCCAGTAATCGTCGTAGTCGCAGTTCTTCGGCAGAGCCGTGGATGAAGATCTGACGACACCTCCAGGAAGCCGGTCACAAATCAAAAGAAACAGACAAGGAAAGCAATTAGAGCTGATAATAAAGCACATAATATTATCTGATAATAAAGCACAGCATTTAATTAATATTAACGGGGAGAACATGATAAATCCACCCAGATTGGGATTTGAACCGGGGATCCCTAGTGCTGAGAGGAGAACAAGCCAACCACTAAGCCACCGTGCCGCCCCCTAGAAAGTTCATATTGAACCTATTTTATAACACTTGCATTGAGTCATAGGTAAATTTTACTTTGAATACAATATTCTGTTAATAACATAAAGTTCCACACAGTTCTGAGTAAACTTATGTAAAGGGAACGTGGCAAAGCTAGGTGACAGAGCAGACGAATTCATTCATTCATTCATTTATTATCTCCCGCTTCATCCTCCATTAGGGTCGTGGTGGGGTTCCCCATGCCCATCCAGGGGAGAACATCTCGGGCGCTGGGCAGATAGACCCAGGACAGGGCGCCAATCCATCGCTGGGCACACACTCACTCACACAGACACACTCTATATGGGGCAATTTTGAGAACTCAATTGGCTTGATCCATGTTTTTGGACTGTGGGAGGAAACCGGAGAACCCGGAGGAAACCCACGCGGACACGGGGAGAACATGGAAACTCCACCCAGATGGGGATTCGAACCAGGAATCCCTAGCGCTGAGAGGCGAATGTGCTAACCACTAAGCCACCGTGCAGCCGGAGCAGACGAATGTTTAATTAATTCATTACATGTAACTAACTCTGCTATGTGGGTTTCCTCCGGGTTCTCCGGTGTCCTCCCACAGTCCAAAAACATGGATCAAGCCAATTGAGTTCTCCAAATTGCCCCATATAGAGTGTGTCTGTGTGAGTGAGTATATGCCCAGTGATAGATTGGTGTCCTGTCCTGGGTGTATCTGCCCAGCGCCCGAGACGTTCTCCCCTGGATGGGCATGGGGAACCCCCCCCCTCCTCGCGACCCTAATAGAGGATAAAGCGGAAGATATTGGATGAATGAATGAATGAATAACTCTGCCGAAGATCGGCGTGCTACCTTTACACACGGTGGCAGTGCGGGTGGTGATGAGAGTGATTGTGATGTCATAATGGCAGTTACTTCAGCAGCTGTGTTTTAATGTATCCTAATTCTAATGTGGTCTGTTATAATAAACAAATCCCCAACAAGAATACGCATGGTGCAGGATTTAAACATTCATCTCTCAACATTATATATATTGGATAGAGTTTCCTACAAGGTTTATTAACTTTGGAATAAACAACACTCTCAATCTATAAAACTAAATGAAAAAGATATAAGTTTTTAAGTTTTTAGTTAGTTCTTAATGAAAAAGTGCAGAACTCATTGATCTGAGATGCTCAGCCTCATTGTTCTGTCTGTCTTGCTGGTCCCTCAGGTTCATTAGGTTCATTAGGTTCATCAGGTAATATTAGATAATGGCTCAGTGGTGAAATGCGTCAGAGCCCAAATCTAAGTATCCTGCATCTTCTTTTCTTCTAGCTATGCTTTTATAATTAGTGCTGAAGGGATAAAGGGATAAAATTTGAAGATTCATTCATCCATTATCTTCCGCTTTATCCTCTATTAGTGTTGCGGGGGGGGGGGGGGTTTCCCATGCCCATCCAGGTGAGAATGTTTCAGGCACTGGGCAGATACACCCAGGACAGGGCGCCAATCTATCACTGGGCACACACTCAGTCACACAGACACACTCTCTATGGGGCAATTTGGAGAACTCAATTGACTTGATCCATGTTTTTGGACTGTGGGAGAAACCGGAGTACCTAAGGACACAAGGAGAACATGAATACTCCACCCCAAATTGGGATTCAAATCTGGATTCCCAGTGCTGAGAGGTGAATGTGTGAACCACCAGGCCACAGTGCCGTCCTAGAAAGTTCTTCCATTCATCCATTATCTTCTGCTTTATCCTGTACTGGGGTCATGGGGGGGGGGGGGGTTCCCCATGCCCATCAAGTGGAGAACGTCTCGGGCGCTGGGCAGATACACCCAGGACAGGGCGCCAATCCATCACTGGGCAAACACTCACTCACTCACACAGACAAACTCCCTATGGGGCAATTTGGAGAATTCAATTGACCTTGATCCATGTTTTTGGACTGTGGGAGGAAACCGGAGAACCCGGAGGGAACCCACACGGACACGGGGAGAACATGGAAACTCCACCCAGATGGGGATTGGAACCGGGAATCCCTAGTGCTGAGAGGGGATGAGCATCTTCGATAATGAGATGGGGCAATCTAGCTGGCGGTTGCCCAAGGCCTAGATATTTCATGAATGATAAAGCTTAAGGGCACTGAGCGGTATCAAGCTCCCCCAGATAAGGGAAGGAACGGCGCATTCACCCCCCCCCCCCCCATAGAACTCATTCGACAAGTTGTTTTAGAGAATAAGCAGAACGAGGGATGGTTTTTACAATAAATAGGGACAGCAACTGAACATCAGGGGTCTGTCTTGGGGGACCGGTGTGGTGCTGAGATCAGAATCGCGATCTTGGGCCTGTCTTGGACGAACACACTGCTTTGACTCGGTTTGTCAGAAATAAACCGCTTGATTCCAATAACTCTGAAATCAACTGTACTGTGGTTTTTGACGCCTTCAGAAATGGTTCATCGAGGAAATTGAGATTTCCTAACAATTGGTAGCGGGGGGGGGGGGGGCACGGTGGCTTAGTGGTTAGCATGTTCTCCTCTCAGCGCTAGGGATTCCAGGTTCGAATCCCCATCTGGGTGGAGTTTCCATGTTTTCCCCGTGTCCGCGTGGGTTTCCTCCCACAGTCCAAAAACATGGATCAAGGTCAATTAAATTCTCCAAATTGCCCCATATAGAGTGGGTCTGTGTAAGTGAGTATATGCCCAGTGATAGAGTGGTGCCCTGTCTTGGGTGTATCTGCCCAGCGCCCGAAACGTTTTCCCCTGGATGGGCATGTGGAACCCTAATATATAGGACAAAGCAGAAGATAATGAATGAATAAATGAATGGTAGCAGGGGATGGTTGAAGGTCGTTGATTGCATTGCAGATAAATGGGTCCTATTGCATGATTGGTTGATTCCAACGATAGAACTTACGCGGTACTCACAGGCCGGCCAATAAGGTAAGAAAGGACCTTTGTCCAATATTTAGGACAAAGTATATCAGCTTGTACTGTGTGAAATTTCTCTGGATGAGAGTCAGCTTTTTTCCATTGGAGATGGGTGAAAATCCTTTCCAAAAGCTGTTTGGCACATTATAACACACACAACCGACCGCTTCACATTCGTCTCAATGCGCCAGGTTATTATTAAAAATATTAAAAGCGAGAGAAATGTGTAACTGTCCACTGAAATGAATCATCTCTGCATCATACTGCATCCTAACTCGACCGAACCAACATGCTCACGAGCGCAGAACGACAAAAATGTTCCAGCTCACCAGCAAAAAATATGAAAACATAATTTAAAATTATGTACCATCAATAAATAAAAGATAACCTCTGTATAAAGTCTGTATCCCGTTACTCAGTGATCAATGGTCAATTTAAACCTGGACTAGATTAGATCTATCCATCATTTATCTTATGCTTTATCCTCTATTAGGGTTGTGGGGGGGTTCCCCATGCCCATCCAGGGGAGAACGTTTCAGGCAATGGGCAGATACACCCAGGACAGGACACCAATCTATCACTGGGCACACACTCACTCACTCACTCACTCACACAAACACACTCTATATGGGGCAATTTGAAGAACTCAATTGACTTGATCCATGTTTTTGGACTGTGGGAGGAAACGGGAGAACCCGGAGGAAACCCACGTGGACACGGGGAGAACATGGAAACATAATAAATAAACATAAATATAATAAAATATAATACAAACCATCCATCCATCCATTATCTTCCAATTTTTCCTCTACTAGGGTCACAGGGGGGTTCCCCATGCCCATCCAGGGGAGAACATTTTGGGCGCTGGGCAGATAGACCCAGGACAGGATGCCAATCTATAGCGGTGCTCACACTCACTCACGCAGACACACTCTATATGGTGAACTCAACTGACCTTTATCTATGGTTTCGGACTGTGGAAGGAAACCGGAGAAAACCCATGCAGACACGTGGAGTACATGGGAACTCCACCCAGATTGGGATTCGAACTGGGAATCCTTAGTGCTGAAAGGAGAACATGCTAACCACTAAACCACCGTAATGCTGTGTAAAACAAACCATTTTATAAAAGTAATAAGGCACTCAAGTTTGTGTATGATTGTAAATTAATGGGAAATAGGTGTAACTGACCGACGCAAAGGCCTCTCCTACCTTATCATTAAGATGTTCATTATTAAGATCATTAAGAATAATTCTGTCCTAGGACAGGGTGCCAATCATTCGCAGTGCACACACTACTCACTCACTCACACACACACACTGTATAGGGACAATTTTATTCATTCATTCATTATCTATCCTCTATTAGGTTTGCGGTGGGGTTCCTCATGCCCATCCAGGGGAGAACGTTTCGGGCGCTGGGCAGATACACCCAGGACAGGGCGCCAATTCATCACTGGACACACACTCACTCACACAGACACACTCTATATGGGGCAATTTGGAGAATTCAATTCACTTGATCCATGTTTTTGGACTGTGGGAGGAAACCGGAGAACCCGGAGGAAACCCACGCGGACACGGTGAGAACATGGAAACTCCACCCAAATAGGGATTCGAACCAGGGATCCCTAACGCTGAGAGGAGAACATGCTAACCACTAAGCCACCGTGCCGCCCTAGGGGCAATTTAAAGCAGCCAATTTACCTTGGGTTTCCCATGCCCATCCAGGGGAGAACGTTTTGGGTGCTGGGCAGCTACATCCAGAACAGGGCGCCAATCTATCACTGGGCACACACTCACTCACTCACACAACACACACACACACACACACACACACACACACACAAACAAACAACACAGTAAATGGGCCAATTTACCTTAAATCCATGTTTTTGAGCTGTGGAAAGAAACCAGAGAACCTGTAGAAAACCCACATGGACACAGAAAGAACATGGAAACTTCACCCAGATTGGGATTCGTACCTGAATCACCAGCACGGAGAGGCAGACGTGCCGCAGCACCTTATTAATCTATAATCCGTATTAAAATGACCAAACTGACCAAAGACTACTGATATAAAACCAACACATCAGTGCATTTATTGATATCAATCAGCAAAGAAAACACGTCTCAGGTAATAAAACAGGAAGGACGCTATATACGAACGTTCTTACAATCAAAATATAATTTAAAATATTCAAAGTTTTAAAAAATAGAACATCATCTGAAAACGTCAGGATCTTTGATGACTTATTTAAATTCTTTGTTTAAAAGACATCAACGGACTGTAACAGTGGCGCTCACACTTATTTGGTAAGCGTCAGTGTGACCCACTGAACGACAGGTCGGTCAAAAATATTAAGAATATGCTTTCATATTTCTAGAAAGTGATAAATAAACTATAATAAAAGCATACTTGTGTAATAGTTTCTATATTTTGGATATGTACCCTAAAGGAAAAGTCTGCACAACTACGATTTATTTGACGAGGAATATCTGTGACAGGGACGTAGATCAATAGGTGGCGCTGTGGAGGGGAGACAGAACCGAAGGAGATAGAAAAATCCATCCACTCCATCCATCCATTATCTTCTGCTGTATCCTCTATTAGGGTCCCATGCCCATCCAGGGGAGAACGTCTCGGACGCTGGGCATATACACAGAGGACAGGATGCCAATCTATAGCTTGGCACACACTCACTCACACTCTATATGGGGCAATTTGGAGAACTCAATTGACTTTGATCCATGTTTTTGGACTGTGGGAGGAAACCGGAGAACCCGGAGGAAACCCACGCAGACACAGGGAAAACATGGAAACTCCACCCAGATTGGGATTCGAACCGAGAATCCCTAGTGCTGAGAGGAGAACATGCCAACCACTAAGCCACCGTGTCGCCCCCACAGTCATCCTTTAAAATTCATTCCAGCTTCCTCAGCAATCCCCTCCACTAACACAATGACTACGTCCAACCTTAAAACTCAGCCGCCCGTCGTCCATCACGAAAAACCCTGAACCCACAGTATGATGCGATTACACCGGCATTATTATTATTCATTAATTCATTTATTCATTATCTCCCGCTTTATCCTCTATTAGGGTCATGGGGGGGGGTTTTCCATGCCCATCCAGGGGAGAACGTCTCGGGCGCTGGGCAGATACATCCAGGACAGGGCGCCAATCCATCGCTGGGCACATTATTATTATTATTATTACTATTATTATTATTATTCATTCATTCATTTATTCATCTTCTGCTTTATCCTCTATTAGGGTCGCGCGGGGGTTCCCCATGCCCATCCAGGGGAGAACATCTCAGGAGCTGGGCAGATACACCCAGGACAATCCATCGCTGGGTATTATTATTATTATTATTACTATTAGGCGGCACGGTGGCTTAGTGGTTAGCATGTTCTCCTCTCAGCACTAGGGATTCCTGGTTCGAATCCCTATTTGGGTGGAGTTTCCATGTTCTCCCCGTGTCTGCGTGGGTTTCCTCCGGGTTCTCCGGTTTCCTCCCACAGTCCAAAAACATGGATCAAGTCAATTGAATTCTCCAAATTGCCCCATATAGAGTGTGTCTGTGTGAGTGAGTGTGTGCCCAGCGATAGATTGGTGTCCTGTCCTGGGTGTATCTGCCCAGCGCCCGAGACGTTCTCCCCTGGATGGGCATGGGGAACCCCACCGCGACCCTAATAGAGGATAAAGCGGGAAATAATGAATGAATTATTATTATTATTATCATTATTATTACTATTATTATTACAAAATATGCTCTCTGTAAGACTTTTCCTTTAAATTACTGCATTACAATAAATAAACAAGATGAAAATAGATAAAAAGCTTACTATTTTGTCAAATAAATCTTTTTTCTTCATCGTGGAAAACATTAAGCTGTGTGATAAATACATATAAAAAATACTGGTACGGTTTGTGGCATATATCTGATATAGGAATAAGTCTCTCCTTCTCCTCCTTCTCTTTACTTCACTTGCGGAGCTGATGTGGTCCCAACATGACTTTATTGATGAAATCGACAATCGCAGTAGCAGGTTGTTCGGGATCCACCTCTGAAAACAAGTGACAGACATTTCCCAAACCGGTGCCACTGCGCCTCGCTACGAACCCGAACATCCTGTATGGAGGACGAGAGACAGCAAGAGAGAAGAAAAAACAAGACGTGGAACGAAAATATTATCTATCAGGATTAAACTGTACTATACATCCATCCATTATCTTCCGCTTTATCCTCTATTAGGGTCGGGGGGGGGGGGTTCCCCATGCCCATCCAGGGGAGAACGTTTCTGGCACTGGGCAGATACACCCAGAACAGGGTGCCAATCTATCACTGGACTCACTCACTCATTCACTTACACACAAACACTCTATATGGGGCAATTTGGAGAATTCAATTGACTTTGATCCATGTTTTTGGACTGTGGGAGGAAACCGGAGAACCCGGAGGAAACCCACGTGGACACGAGGAGAACATGGAAACTCCACCCAGATTGGGATTCGAACCGGGAATCCCTAGTGCTGAGAGGAGAACATGCTAATTACTAAGACACCATGCTGCCCCTGTATTATACAGTATCAGTCAAAAGTTTGGACACGCCCCCTTCCTGCTCCATCATCTATCTATGTCTCCAATTACCATATAGATGGACTTTGTAGTTTTATAATTCCAGACTGTAGTCCATCTGTGTTCTTTGTTGTTGTTAGTCCCCTGTTGGTTCTCTGTTCTCTGTTGGTCAGCACCATCACAGAACAGGTATCATTTGGGTGGTGGATTGTTTATTGTCAGTTCTGCAGTGACACTGATGTGGTGAGGGGGTTTTAGTGCAGCAGTGCTGCTGGAGGTTCATTTCTCCACCTCAGTGACACTGCCGGGATAGGAATAATGCACCCACCCAATAACCCCTGCTCTGTGGTGGTACTATTGGGGTTCTGACCATCAGAACAGAGTACACAGTATGTACTGTAGAACACAAACAGATTGACTACAGTATGGAATTGAAAAACTACAAAGTCCATCTTTACAGGAAGTGGAACTGAGAACATGGAGAATATATGGAGCAAAGAGGGGCGTGTCCAGACTTTGGACTGGCACTGTATACAAAATTAATCAAACATATCCATCCATCCATCCATCCATTATCCTCCGTTTTATCCTCTACTAGGGTCGCGGTAGGGAGAACGTTTAGTTTCCCCATGCATATCCGGGGGAGAACGGCTCATGCGCTGGGCAGATACACCCAGGACAGGGCGCCAATCTATCACTGGGCACACACTCACTCACACACTATATAGGTGCAATTTAGATGGGGCAATTAGCAACCAATTCACTTTGATTCCATGTTTTTGGACTGCGGGAGGAAACCAGAGAGCACAGATAAAACCTATGTGGACACGGGGAGAACATGGAAACTCCACCCAGATCAGGATTCAAACCTGGATCCCCAGCACTGAGAGGCGGACATGCTAACCACTTCACCACCGTGCCACTCTGGATTTCGTGTACTAGTTTTAATTGATCTGGAACGCTAATACTGAGTACTAAATGTGTAACACTTACTTTTTGGAGGTATTATCAGCATTGATCCATCTGTAACACACAAAAGCACATTTTTAAACATCTGGAAGCGCTGCAGCTCACAGTCCTGGTACAGATGTGTAAACATGGGACACGTACCTCTTGTCCTCTGGACCCACACAGCTGAATATGATACTATGAATGGGGTAATGTCTTCGGAAGAACAACCTGAACAGGAGAAACGGCAGATTAGGTGGAAGGTTTCACTCAACCGGACAGAACACATGCTGTATGTCCATGTGCTGCTTACCTGCGCTGGTTGTCCGTGAGGGTGATGCCCTGTGCAGACACTTTAAAGTGAACAATAGTTGCTGACGGCACGGGGTCCTGAGTCAGCGTGTATTTTATTGCTTTGGCGATCGCTTGTGGACCGGTTAAGGATTCCGTGTCCACTGAGTTTATATAGAGGACGTTACAAGCTGAAAGACAGAATAAGAAACGCAATTAAAATAAAATAAGTTTTAGATCACATGACAACCTCAGGTCATCATCATCAAAGGGACACATATACCAAACTGATGGTTGGGGTTAGAACACAGGGTCAGCTATGATACAGCCATCTTGAACAAGGGGCCACACTGGTAACTTTGGTGGACCTGGGATTTGAACCCCCAACCTTCAGATTGACCCCAACACCCTAACCACTGAGCTACCACACCCAGAACTGTGTGTGTAGCTACAATGATCCATCCATCCATCACCGCTTTATCCTCTACTAGGGTTGTGGGGGGGTTCCCCATGCCCATCCAGAGGAGAACGTTTCGGGCGCTGGGCAGATACACCTAGTCACCTGGTCACCCGGAGGAAACCCATGCTGAGAGGCGAACGTGCCAACCACTAAGCTACCGTGCTGCTACAGTGTGTTTGGGTGTAACTAAAATCAGGATTTCATGCTATTTGCTGGAATGTGTTTAATAAAAACACGTTTCAATTCTAACAGATTTGACAATACGAACATGATGTGTGTAAACAGGTTTCAATATAAAAGCCTAAAAATAGAGTTTGACCCCGGTAGATCTCGATGACCTATGGAAAAGTAGATCTCGGGCCAGAAAAGTGTGCCTTAGATGATAACAGGAGGACCTCACTACTGCACCCATCTGACCATCCAGTTTAAAATCACTCTCCATTTTAAAACCCAAGTTAGAAACTGTTGACTTAACGTACTGTGTGAGGGAGCCCTTATTCCTACCATATTCCTACTAATGCCACTAATAAACCAATAGATAAAAATCATCATTATCTGCCCAGTGATGGATTGGCGCCCTGTCCTGGGTGTATCTATCTGCCCAGCACCCAAAACGTTCTCCCCTGGATGGGCATGGAGAACCCCCCCGTGACGCTAATAAAGGATAAAGCGGAGGATAATGGATGGATGGATGGATTCGCCCGGCCTTACCTCTCGGAGCTCCTTCACCTGCATGCACCCGCACGGTGCCTCGGGTCAGCTGGTCAGCTGCTCCTGGAGGTACCGAGGTCCAAGCTTAAGCTCAAGCCTTTTTAATTGCAGCTCCTCAGCTTCGGAACGACCTTCCATTATATATTAGACCGGCCTCTTCACTGTCCACCTTTAAATCTGGTCTTAAAACCCATTTTTACTCTCTGGCTTATAGCACACAATGATTTTACACTGGTTACCTTTTTAGTGTTTTACTTGATCTATTGTTTTATTGCTTATATATAATTTTAAGTTGGGCTTAAGTTGGGTGGCTTAGTGGTTAGCACGTTCGCCTTTAAGCGCTAGGGATTCCCGGTTCGAATCCCCATCTGGGTGGAGTTTCCATGTCCTCCCCATGTCCACGTGGGTTTCCTCTGGGTTCTTCGGTTTCCTCCCACAGTCCAAAAACATGGATCAAGTCAATTGAATTCTCCAAATTGCCCCATTTAGAGTGTGCCTGTTTGAGTGAGTATGTGCCCAGTGATGGATTGCCATCCTGTCCTGGGTGTATCTGTCCAGCGCCCGAAACGTTCTCCCCCTGGGCATGGGGAACCCCACCGCGACCCTAATAGAGGATAAAGCGAAAGATAATGAATGAATTTGAAGTTTAAACACTGCACAGCACTTTGTTGCAGCTGCTGTTGTTTTTAAAATGCTTTCTAAGCTGAGTTGAGTTGAGAAGGAACCAGCCTGGTTACCTAAAGGTCCCCGGTTTGATTCCCTGTCCTGGGTGTATCTGCCCAGCGCCCAAAAAGTTCTCCCCTGGATGGGCATGGGGAACCCCCCCGCGACCCTAATGGAGGATAAAGCGGAAGATAATGGATGTATGGATGGATAACGTCATTATCGTGTTCCTTTTAATTTCCTTTCTGACTCTTTATGGGTTTAGGGTGTGTTTGAGGCCATCGTCCAGTTCTATGACCTAATATCAGTCCAGCTGCTGCTGGACAGATGTTCTCAAATACGACCCGAGAACATTCTAAAATGTATCAGAGTCTTAAAGACTGGATGCTTCCCAGGCCGAGTCATCCGTCCTCCACCAGCAAGTGTGACGGTTGGTAAGCGGTTGCTGTAAACAGAGATGTGTTGTGTTTGAAGCCAAACATCTGGACTGGGACCAGTAGTATTTTCAGATGGTTCATAAAGGGTTTCAAATAATGATACTCTTAGAGTAAAGCAATAAATTCACCTTCCAGTCAAGCAGATGAATTACAGTGGAATCCGTCCGCGAGCAATAAAATCCGAGATAGATGAAAACTGAGGCGTTTATTTCCATTGAAATCAATGGAAACGTAATGAATTTGTTCTAGAGGCTCCAAAATACATAAAAACGCATTTTATAAAGAATAAATTGGTTATTTTTCATCGTTGAAATAACAATCCACCAAAGTCAGAGCGTTACCTGGCTCTTAAAGGGAACGTCATGCTGATTGGATACGCCCAAAACACACCAATGAACAATTAAGAGTTACTACATAGTCCATTTTTCTATCAATATGAAAGACAATAGTACTGACACACCCTAAATGAGGGCGTCACGGTGGCTTAGTGGTTGGCATGTTCTCCTCTCAGCACTAGGGATTCCCGGTTCGAATCCCAATCTGGAGTTTCCATGTTCTACCCGTGTCCGCGTGGGTTTCCTCCGGGTTCTCCCGGAGAGAACATGGATCAAGTCAATTGAATTCTCCAAATTGCCCCATATAGTGTGTGTCTGTGTGAGTGATGGTGTGTCAAGTGATAGATTGCCGCCCTGTCCTGGGTGTATCTGCCCAGCGCCCGAAACGTTCTCTCCTGGATGGGGGGGGGGAACCCCCCCCCCCCCCCCGCGACCCAAATACAGGATGAAGCGGAAGATAATGGATGGATGGAAGTAGTAAGAATTAGATATCTTGGACATCTGAAGGACAGCGGCAAGGTGGCTTAGTGGTTAGCACGTTCGCCTCTCAGCACTAGGGATTCCCGGTTCTAATCCCCAATTGGGTGGAGTTTCCATGTTCTCCCTGTGTCCGCGTGGGTTTCCTCCGGGTTCTCCGGTTTCCTCCCACAGTCCAAAAACATGGATCAAGTCAATTGAGTTCTCTAAATTGCCATATAGAGTGTGTATGCGTGCGTGTCTGTGTGAGTGAGTGTGTGCCCAGTGATAGATTGGCGCCCTGTCCTGGGTCTATCTGCCCAGCGCCCGAAATGTTCTCCCTGGATGGGCATGGGGAACCCCACCGCGACCCTACTAGTAAAAAAGAAGAAGAAGAGATATATGAATGAATGAATGAATGAATAAATAGATATCTGAAGGGGGCGGCACGGTGGCTTAGTAGTTGGCATGTTCTCCTCTCAGTGCTGGGGATTCCCGGTTCAAATTCCCATCTGGGTGGAGATTCCATGTTCTCCCCGTGTCCACGTGGGTTTCTTCCGGGTTCTCCGGTTTCCTCCCACAGTCCAAAAACATGGATCAAGGTCAACTGAATTCTCCAAATAGCCCCCTATAGAGTGTGTGAGTGAGTGTGTAACAGCAATAGATTGGTTTCCTGTACTGGGTCTATCTGCCCAGCGCCTGAGACATTCTCCCCTGGATGGACATGAGGAACCAGCCTGCGACCCTAATAGAGGATAAAGTGGAAGAGAATGGATGGATGGACACCCTAAATGAAGCTGTCCAGCTTGTCAAACAACAAAGTCCATCTTTACGGTAGGTGTAACTGATAACATTTCCCAACTTTTTGACAGTTTTGTTTTTGTTTTATTCATTCATTCATTATCTCCCGCTTATCCTATATTAGGCTCGCGGTGGGGTTCCCCATGCCCATCCAGGGGAGAACGTCTCGGGCGCTGGGCAGATACACCCAGAACAGGGCGCCAATCTATCGCTGGGCACACACTCACTCACACAGACACACTCTAAACGGGGCAATTTTGAGAATTCACTTAACTTGATCCATGTTTTTGGACTGTGGGAGGAAACCGGAGAACCCGGAAGAAACCCACGCAGACACGGGGAGAACATGGAAACTCCACCCAGATGGGGATTCGAACCGGGAATCCCTAGTGCTGAGAGGAGAACATGCCAACCACTAAGCCACCGTGCCGCCCTTGTTTTTGTTTTAGTTTTTCTTTATTTATGATTGTAAATAAAAAGAACAGGAGACGGACAACTGACTTCGTTTGAATGCTGAATGATTCTGAGATAAAGGACATAGTGAAGGACTTCCACAGGACCGGACACCCCCCACCCCCACAGCCGGTCTTTACTGAGTCAGGAACTGTTAATAGCCTTGACCTCAGATGGATGACGAGCCGGACTGGTCAACGACCCTCTGTACAGGACGGAACAGAGCGGGCTTTATTTCCTAAAAAGCCTGCAGTATTTAACATCTGTAGGAAGTGTTCGCAGATGTTTCTTCAGCAGGGGCATTAAATCTAGCTACATGAGTTATCTATCTGCCATGTGACGGCTCTTTATACTGCATTCTTCATAATAAGAAGGTTCTTGTAACCCTAAAATAGTTCTTGAATGGAATAGATTTTGAATGTCTAGATATGAGCTGCGGGCAGCATGGGGGCTTAGTGGTTAGAATGTTCTCCTCTCAGCACTAGGGATTCCCAGTTCAAATCCCAATCTGGGTGGAGTTTCCATGTTCTCCCCGTGTCTGCGTGGGTTTCCTCCGGGTTCTCCGGTTTCCTCCCACAGTCCAAGAACATGGATCAAGTCAAATGAGTTCTCCAAATTGCCCCATATAGAGTGTGTCTGTGTGAGTGAGTGTGTGCCCAGCGATAGATTGGCACCCTGTCCTGGGTCTATCTGCCCAGCGCCTGAAACGTTCTCCCCTGGATGGGCATAGGGAACCCCCCTGCGACCCTAATAGAGGATAAAGCGGAAGATAATGGATGGATGGATTGATGTGAAATGCACTGTGGGATGTACAAGCACAAACTTGACTTACTGACTTTACTAAAGTTGTTTTGGGGTCCATTAAAGCTTTTTAATAAGTATGATTGTACAAGGTTGGCTTAGTGATTAGTATGTTCTCCTCTCAGCGCTAGGGATTCCCGGTTCGAATCCCCATCTGGGTGGAGTTTCCATGTTCTACCCGTGTCCACGTGGGTTTCCTCCGGGTTCTCCGGTTTCCTCCCAGAGTCCAAAAACATGGATTAAGGTCAATTGAGTTCTCCAAATTGCCCCATATAGAGTGTGTCTGTGTGAGTGAGTGTGTGCCCAATGATAGGTTGGCGCCCTGTCCTGGGTGTATCTGCCCAGCGCCCGAAACGTTCTCCCCTGGATGGGCATGGGGAACCCCCCCCCCCCACAACCCTAGTAGAAGATAAAGCGGAAGATAATGGATGTACAATTAAATACACTGGGATTATCGTCAGATGAGGATAACAAACGTTCTGACACTCACCTGCCCCCAGTTTCAATAGTTCTGAAGCTGTACTGGTGTTGGAACCGCTCTGCAGCTCCTGTAATTCACCTACAAGATCTAAAGCACACAAAACATTAACTCCCAACCTCAGTTTATATACAAGCACACACTGATATTAAAGCATGTGCAGTATCAGTCTAAAGTTTGGACACGCCCACTTCTGGCTCCATTCCTTATGTCCTCCACTAACCATATAGCTGGACTTTGTAGTTTTATAATTCCAGTCTATAGTCCATCTGTGTTCTTTGTTGTTGTAAGTCCCCTGTTGGGTCTCTGTTCTCTGTTGGTCAGGAGCATCACAGAACAGGTATCATTTGGGTGGTGGATTGTTTATTGTCAGTTCTGCAGTGACACTGAGTGCTGCTGGAGGTTCATTTCTCCACCTCAGTGACACTGCTGGGATAGGAATAATGCACCAACCCAATAATCCCTGCTCTGTGGTGCTACTATTGGGGTTCTGACCATTAGAACAGAGTAAAGGGGACGTACACATTTTACAAAATGGGTAGTTCCGGTCCTTAAATCTGATTGGCTGAGCCGTTTGTCCAATATCTCAACAATAACACACACCTCTGAGCGCTTCACATTCGTATCAATGCATGATATACTATACATTATTTTCTTGATGTTTTTTATAAACTGCATTTTGTAATTTGGCCACTAGATGGCAGTTATTGATTGTTAAGAAACTGGTAACCTGTTACACAGCAAACAGTGTTCACTTTAAAAACAGGACTAGATTACATCGCGAGAGACCAGATTATTAATGATTTTGCTTTCAATAAACGCATTTATGAATCAAACCTTGTTTTTTATTATATACTGTTTTATTAAATAAATAAGTCACTTGAGGTTTTGCATTATTGTGAATAAATAACATGTAAAAAGAGGTGTCACTGTACTCGTGCCTAACAACACCTCTTACCCGTATTTTATTCACAATAATGCCACGCCCTCAGATACCTTATTGATTAAATGCAGGGGCGTTTTAAAACATCAGGGGCTTTAGCCAAGATCTCTTTTTCCCCTCTGTCCTCTTTAAAAATTGCCCTTTCATGAGTGTATTTATCCATTTTTCAAACTGTTGTTACATTCATTTTGTTTGATCATTGATTATTTATATTGGATAAAATTAAATTATACATGAAATACTGTATCACTGTCAAGAGCAGCATGGTGGCTTAGTGGTTGGCATGTTTTCCTCTCAGCATTAGTGATTCCTGGTTCGAATCCCAATCTGGGTGGAGTTTCCATGTTCCCCTCGTGTCCGTGTGGATTTCCTCCGGGTTCTCCGGTTTCCTCCCACAGTCCAAAAACATGGATCAAGGTCAATTGAGTTCTCCAAATTGCCCCATATAGAGTGTGTCTGTGTGAGTGTGTGTGTGCCCAGCGATAGATTGGCGCCCTGTCCTGGGTGTATCTGCCCAGCGCCCGAAACATTCTCCACTGGATGGGTTCCCCGCGACCCTAATAGAGGATAAAGCGGAAGATGGATGGATGTCTGTCAGCAGTGGAGAGCACATTCAGTTTAATAAATGATGTTTTTGGCTGAAACATTTTGAATAAATGAACCTGAGCTTCGGCAGAAAAGCATGAATCTGTTTTACTAGTCCGTCACAGATGAGACTTTTAATAAGGTTTTGATTTGAAATACCGTAACTCTGAAAAAATTGCGCCTTCAGAAAAATTCGGACGGTTTCTGAAAGCTGAGAAGCTGCTCTTTAAAGCCGACATACAGTTATTACGGTAACTTTACTCCTGATACTGGCGAAATAAGTGTCTCTCTCAAACACACACACAGAGCTTGGAAGAGCAAACAGCTGACGGTGACTCCATCGTTCGGTCCCGCTGCTGAGAAAGCTGGTGTCATTTATTCGCGGCTACTGACAAAACATCCGAAAGCCCCGAAAGCCCAGGTCTAATGATGCCCCGTAATGTACTGTATGTAGGATGACCAGATTCTAATTCACCAGATGTGGGACAAAGACTATGTTAGTGTGGGACAATCAGCGCTAGGGATTCCCGGTTCGAATCCCCATCTGGGTGGAGTTTCCATGTTCTCCCCGTGTCTGCGTGGGTGTCCTCCGGGTTCTCCGGTTTCATCCCACAGTCCAAAAACATGGATCAAGTTAATTGATTTCTTAAAATTGCCCCATATAGAGTGTGTCTGTGTGAGTGAGTGTGTGTCCAGCGATGGATTGGTGCCCTGCATCTGAGATGTTCTCCCCTGGATGGGCATGAGGAACCCCACCGCGACCCTGATAGAGGATAAGCGGGAGATAATGAATAAATGAATATATATATATATATATATATATATATATATATATATATATATATATATATATACGTTTTTATTGGTGTATATATATATATATATATTCGGGCGACACGATGGCTTAGTGGTTAGCACGTTCTCCTCTCAGCACTAGGGATTCCCGTTTCGAATCCCCATCTGGGTGGAGTTTCCATGTTCTCTCCGTGTCCTTGTGGGTTTCCTCCAGGTTTTCCGGTTTCCTCCCAAAGTTCAAGTTCAAGTTCAAGTTATTTATTTATATAGCTCTTTTTACAACAGTACATCGTCACAAAGCAGCTTTACAGAATGAAAAGCCTTTAAACCCCCAAAGAGCAAGCCGAAGCGACAGTGGCAAGAAAAAACTTCCTTTTATGTTGTTATTCAAGGAAGAAACCTTGTGAGGACCAAGACTCAGTGGGACTCAGTCCAAAAAACATGGATCAAGTCAATTGAATTCTCCAAATTGCCCCATAAACCGTGTGTGTGTGAGTGAGTGTGTGCCCAGTGATGGATTGGCGCCCTGTCCTGGGTGTATCTGCCCAGCGCCCGAAACGTTCTCCCCTGGATGAGCATGGGGAACCCCCCCGCGACCCTAATAGAGGATAAAGTGGGAGATAATGAATGAATGAATAAATATGTATATATATATATATATATTCAAAATGCTTAAAAACTGGAGTCTGACTTTCAATTACAATCTGACATCTGATCACCCTAACTGTAGGCCACAAACAGATGATATACAGTTTGGAATTGTAGAATTACATCTTTAAAGTCCATCTTTACATTAAGTGGAACTGAGAACATGGACAAGGTGTAGATCAAAAAGGGGGCGTATTCAAACATTGGACTGGTTCTGTATTACAAAGAAAAAGAGACAACCTTTGTCCGGTATCTGGAGTTTGCAGGGCAGTGAGACAGGTGTGATGGAGTGTTGATAAACCAAAGCAGACAGAGAACCTACCGGAAAAAACAGAGTGTCATTTCTAAAATAAGCAGACAGAACAGAAAGTCGGAAATAAAACCAATAACCTCCTGACCGAAATAAGTTTCATTCTGACAGCCTTTAATCTTCACTCCTTTGGCGCCACTTTCAATAAGAAAGTGTCTGACTAGCTGATCCTGGGAGTGA
Organism: Corydoras maculifer; assembly: GCA_019802435.1. NCBI lineage: Eukaryota > Metazoa > Chordata > Actinopteri > Siluriformes > Callichthyidae > Corydoras > Corydoras maculifer. Next base: position 59,896 of record JAFMOD010000671.1, read on the forward strand.
GACGTATGGCCGGCGCTGTTTGCATACGGTGGGGGCGTGGCCACTTTGAGGGCCAATCCGTACGCACCGTGAAAGGACCGGCTGTCGCGGATTAAGAAACTGCCAGGTTCCTTATCCTTCAGAACAGCAATCGCTAGACAGAAAACACGATGAACAGACAGACAGACAGACAGACAGACAGAAAGATATTTTAAAACAGGGCGGCATGATGATTTAGTAGTTGGCATGTTCTCCTCTCAGCACTAGGGATTCCTGGTTCGAATCCCAATCTGGGTGGAGTTTCCATGTTCTCCCCATGTCCGTGTGGGTTTCCTCTGGGTTCTCCGGTTTCCTCCCACAGTCTAAAAACATGGATCAAGGCTAATTGAATTCTCCAAATTGCCCCATATAGAGTGTGTCTGTGTGTGTGTGTGTGTGTGTGAGATTGGCGCCCTATCCTGGGTGTATCTGCCCAGCACACAAAACGTTCTCCCCTGGATGGGCATGGGGGAACCCCCCAATTCAATTGACTTGATCCATGTTTTTGGGCTGTGGGAGGAAACCGGAGAACCCAGAGGAAACCCATGCGGACACGGGGAGAACATGGAAACTCCACCCATATGGGGATTCGACCGGGAATCCCTAGTGCTGAGAGGTAAACGTGCTTACCACTAGGAGGTGCTAACCACTACAACAATCAAAGGGAGAAAGTTTCAGGTGGAGGGCAGATACACCCGGGACAGGGTGCCAATCTATCGTTGGGTGTAAACAGTCTTACTCTTACACACACAAACACACCATATAGGGGCAATTTAGATATGGACAATTTAGAGCAGCCAATTCACCTTGAAACCATGTTGTTAAACCAGAGAAAACATGACACGGTGAGAATCATTGGCATATGGGAACCACACCCAGATTGTAATTCCAACCTGGATCCCCAACGCCAAGAGGCACGTTGAGCTCCGAACATCTAACGACCGACGTTCTCTAAATTCTCTCTGGTCGATGTGGAACAGCCACAAAGCAGATGTGGCCCTGAAGGGGGCGCTAAACATCGCAGTGGAGGCGCCGTCTTTATTAAGTGCTCAACCATTCAGAAGAACATACAGTACTGGACACGCCTGATTGGAGAACGTGCTTCTGTTGATGTTCTCCATGCCCATCCAGAGGAGAAAGTTTCTGGCGCAGGGCAGAGACCCCAAGGACAGGGCGCCAATCTATCGTTGGGTGTACTCACACACACACACACATACACACACACACTATACAGGGGCAATTTAGATATGGACAATTTAGATCAGCCAATTCACCTTGAAACCATGTTTTTAAACAAGAGGAAACATGACACGGTGAGAACCATTGGCATATGGCAACCCCACCCAGATTGTGATTTGAACCTGGATCCCCAGCGCCAAGAGGCATCCATCCATCCATCCATTATCTTCCGCTTTATTCTATATTATGGTCGCAGTGGGGGTTCCCCATGCCCATCCAGGGGACAATGCTTCGGGCGCTGGGCAGATCCACCCAGGACAGGGCGCCAGTCTATTGCTGGGCACACACTCACTCACACTTACACACTCTATATAGGGCAATTTGAAGAACTCAATTGACTTGATCCATGGTTTTTAAACTGTGAGAGGAAACCGGAGAACCCGGAGGAGACCCACGCGGACACGGAGAGAACATGGAAACTCCACCCAGATGGGGATTCGAACCGGGAATTCCTAGTGCTGAGAGGAGAACGTGCTAACCACTAAGCCAAGGGGCAATCAAGCTTAAATAAATGATGAACGAGGACACAAACTTGGACAACAAACCTTGTAATGTTTCTTATTAATGATGTTCAGCTCACCTTGGTCTCGAGAGATACCAGACTTGTACCAGAATTTGGAACTGTCCTGCACAAATTTAGCACTGACATGGCCGTCGGACTCGGGTCTGCACCTGGGATCCGCAAGTGGTCCGGAGGGAACCTGTAACTGAGGGAAGCTCGTGGACAGTTCGGTGCGTTGCCTGATTGAAGCTGAATTAAACAGAGGATCCTGAAGGGGGTGCTGTTTCTCTGGGAGTGACGGTTGCGACAGGGATGCAGGGATGGTAACTGCGGTGTAACCTGTGTACTGCACATGAGGCACGGTCAGAAGAGGGTAGCCGGGTGACGCCAGCGGAAATGAAGGTGTGACGTAGCCGTCGGGAACCGGGGAGGGAACTCTCAAATCACCGCTACCTCCCTCCTCATTGGACGAAGGTCTGTCAGTCAGAGGAGAGGGTCTCCGGCCCTCTGAGGGGACGCTCAGGAGGGGGATTTCCGAGTAGGAGCTCCGTTCTGAAGAACAGTTCGAGGCCTTCGGACTATTTAAGGTCAAGTTGAGGATCTGATTTGGAAGGTCGTTGTTCCGTTCGGTTTCTGGTTGAATGCTGGAACATGGCGAGATGTTCTCTTGCTGAACCACAGGTTCCGCTTCAACGAAGGGAGGAGTCGGTTCTGTGTTTGGTTTGCTCTCACTGTTTGGTTTGCTCTCGCTGACAGCCACTTCTTTGGCAGCAGACGTTTGGTTCTCTTGGTTGATCACTGTGTTTTGAGGGGCGACTCTCAGAGGAACGTCGGTGTGAAATGGGTCACATTTTTTCTCTTCTGGTCCAATGCTGGAAAAACCCAACATACTTCAGAAAACACATTTACATTTTACATTTAGTCATTTAGCAAAACTTTTATCCAAAGCGACTTACAAATAAGAACACCACAAGTCAGTAGTTATGAAGAAAACCAACTACATTGTAGAATTATCAGACCTGATCGTTATCTGATCCTGCACCCCCCCCCTCCATCCATCCATCCATTATCTTCCGCTTTATCCTCTATTAGGGTCGTGGGGGGGTTCCCCATGCCCATCCAGGGGAGAACACCCAGGACTGGGCCCCAATCTATCACTGGATACACACTCACTCACTCAGACACACTCTATATGGGGCAATTTGAAGAACTCAATTGACCATGATCCATGTTTTTGGACTATGGGAGGAAACCGGAGAACCTGGAGGAAACCCACACGGACACGGGGAAAACAAGGAAACTCCACCCAGATTGGGATTCGAACCGGGAATCCCTAGTGCTGAGAGGAGAACAAGCCACCGTGCCGCCCGCGTCTTCAGAAGTTTCTTAAAAATGCCAAGTGACTCCACCTTACGGACAGAGTTGGGAAGATGGTTCCACCATTTTGCAGTGGTGAACATCATGACGTGAGAATGAGCTCCTCGGTGAGGTGGAACCACCAGAGACAATCATCACTGGAGCGAAGTGAACGAGCCGGAGTTGATTTTGGAAATATAGAGTGAAGGTAAGAGGAGCAGATCCAGAAATGGTTCTGTAGATCAGAGTCAGTGACTTGTACTGAATGCAGCAGCTACAGGGAGCCAATGGAGAGAGAGGAGAGGTGGAGTCACATGAGTTCTGTTGGGTGGTTGAACATAAGTCGGGCTGCAGAGTTCTGAATCAGTTGTAGAGGTCTGACTGTGGAAGCTGGGAGACCGGCAAGCAACGCATTACAATAATCAAGCCGGGATAGGCTGAGGGCAGTTTTCATGTCCTCCCAGTGCCCACGTGGGTTTTCTCTGGGTTCCCCAGTTTTCTTAACTCAAAAAAATGGATTCAAGGTGAATTGGCTGCTCCAAATTGCCTCTATATAGTGTGTGTGAGTGTGTGCCCAGCGATGGATCAGCCCAGCACCCAAAACGTTCTCTGGTTAGCACATCTGCCTCTCAGCGCTGGGGATCCAGGTTCAAATCATGAATTTCCATGTTCTCCCTGTGTATGCGTGGGTTTCCTCTGGGTACCTCCCTGTGTCCGCATTTTAAAAACAAGGATTAAAGGTGAGGGTGGCATGGTGGCTTAGTGGTTTCAAATCCCAATCTGGGTGGAGTTTCCATATTCTCCCCGTGTCCGCATGGGTTTCCTCCAGGTTCTCCGGTTTCCTCCCACAGTCCAAAAACATGGATCAAGATCAATTGAATACTCCAAATTGCCCCATATAGAGTGTGTCTGTGTGAGTGAGTGTGTTCCCAGTGATAGATTGGCGCCCTGTCCTGGGTGTAACTGCCCAGCGCCCGAAACCTTCTCCCCTTCATGGGCATGGGGAACCCCCCCCCCGCCCCTAATAGAGGATAAAGCGGAAGATAATGGATGGATGGATTCAAGGCGAATTGGCTGCTCTAAACTACTCCATCTAAATTGCCCCTTTATAGTGTTTGTATATCCGTGTTAGTGAGTGTGTGCCCAGTGACAAATTAGCACCCCATCCTTGGTGCCTGTGCTCAGCGCCCGAAACGTGGATGGGCCTTGGAAACTCCCATGTGATCCTATTAGAGCATAAAGCTGAAGATGATGGGATGAGGTGGACATTGTACGTACCTGGTTGGAGAGTGCAGCAGTAGTGTATCTTTGAAGAAGCCTCCATGGATATTTTTGGTTTTCGCCTCAGCGTCTTTTAAAAAAAATCATTAGGAAGGTTTACGTCAGTAATATTGTTATAAATACTAAAAAAAAAAAATTTGTGATCAGGATAATTTTCATACCTGGGATGTAGAGGTTGTGCTTCGCTCCGGGTGACACCAGGCTGTGAAGTTGATGTTGGGATCTTTTTGGGGACGGGACTGAAGCTACTGGAGATGAGTTGGATGAGTGATCCATGGAAGCATAGCCTGGACTTTCCCGGACTTGGAGCGGGGAGCAGGGGCAAGTGTGACTTGGGGTGTGATACCCACTGCTGTGAGGGCTCGGATAGGGACTTGATATGGGTTCCGAAAGACAGACTGGATAATCTTGCTTCAGCAGCGAATCACTATGCCTGTGTCCATAGGATGACATCACTGGGGGCATTGCAGATCTGTGTGGCCAGTGTTCCGACCCCTGCGAAGTCATAGCTTTATCTCTTGTCCAGCGCATCGATCCCTCTCTTCTGTATCCGAAGTCGGACTCCTGTGACCAAGGGGGTCGGTCGTATTGGCTGACTTGGAGAGAGTTGGCGAGGTCTTCACGCAAGTGTGAGCAGTCCCTGCAGGAGCAGGATGTGGGTGAAGCAGAGTTAAAGTGTAACTCATGGTACGGACTAGAGGGCAGTGAGTGATGGGTGGAGCTGGGGGACTGAGAGGGGTAATAGAACACGGGGCATGCTTCTGCAGAGCAAAGCAAACGGGCCTGGGCAGGGAGGGAGTTTGCACGGGAGGAGTGATTGCGGGCGAGCAGTGGGTGGGGATGTGTTTCTGATGAGGGGTAAGGGTAGAGGGTATGGGCTGTTTGAGGGTAGAGGTGATGCTGGCAGTGCCCTCGCTCCCAAAGAACATCTGGCTGAGAAACACAGGCTTCACAGATGGGCAACGGAGAAGAAGTGCTGCACGGTAGGGTGAAGTGTTTGGGGTGGACGTTCTGTAGGCGGGTGCTGGGTACATCTGAGTCACAGTAGGGGCGAGAGTGGGAATATGGACGGCCACAATAAAAGCTCTCCATCTGGGGATGGGTGCAGTCTACATCATCTAATATGGCCGTCTCCCGGTCCATCTTTTTGGCACCTGTTTGTTCCCTCGTTGCGTCAATGTCCTTTTTCTCCTTCTGCATGCGGTAACGGGGTGACAATGGCTCCTCCGAAATCTCAAGGGACATGGACCTGGGCCCTGAGTCAGACCTGGCAGAGGGTAACTGTCGGCATGTGGGGGAACTGATGACTGGTTGTGCAAAGTCAGGCACTCGGCGCTTCTTCACCTGAGCGTAGAGACTCCCATCCAGTGGTCCAGACGTGTGACAGATATCTGTGGAATTCACACACAGGTCAAGCCGGATGATGCCATTTGGCCAGAAAGAAATACTTGGACATAAATCATATCCATCCATCCATTATCTTCAGCTTCATCCTCTATTAGGGTCAAGGGGGGGGGGTTCCTCATGCCCATCTAGGGGAGAACGTTTCAGGCGCTGGGCAGATACATTCAATTGACCTTGATCCATGTTTTTGGACTGTGGGAGGAAACCGAAGAACCCGGAGGAAACCCACGCGGACACGGGGAGAACATGGAAACTCCACCCAGATTGGGATTCAAACCCCCAGTGCTAAGAGGAGAACATGCCAACCACTAAGCCACCGTGCTGCCCCCTATTATTATTATTATTATTATTATTATTGTATTTGTATGTGTATATATTATATTAAGTATATTTCTTTGTAATGGGCGGCATGGTGGCTAAGTGTTTAGCATGTTCTCCTCTCAGCACTAGGGATTCCCGGTTCGGATCCCAACTGGGTGGAGTTTCCATGTTCTCACCGTGTCCCCATGGGTTTCCTCTGGGTTCTCGGGTTTCCTCCCACAGTCCAAAAACATGCATCAAGGTCCATTGAATTCTTGCCCCATATAGAGTGTGTCTGTGTGAGTGAGTGTGTGTCCATTGATATATTGGTGTCCTGTCCTGAGTGTATCTGCCCAGCGCCCGAAACATTCTCCCCTGGATGGGCATGGGGACCCCCCCCCCCCCGCGCGACCCTAATAGAGGATAAAGCGGAAGATGATGGATGATGGATATTTGTTTGTACTGCACCATAAATCAGACTCTCTTCTGTAAAAAGCAGGACGTTTGTGTCTGCACACCTTCTGCACTGTCCTGATGGTGAATGTTGAAGTTTTCGTACGAGTCCCAGCGCACTACAGGATCTGTACAGCTGAGTTCGAGACTCCCATGAGAGGTTTTCTTTAAAATGTCCCTTCCTGAAATACGAGTAGAACTTCAATTAAAGTGCATTAGAACTCCAGAACCATTAAAAACATACAGATAACATACAGTTACCTCTGTCCTGCTCCTGCCCCGGGGTGAAAACCAACTGTACTGTGGCATCAGCGGGGTAACGCTCATCTATTACAAACACAATATCACACTGTGAGATGTTCATTTGGTTGGTTATTTGGTTAATCATTCTTGAATCACATGACCATGGCAGCGTGTGTGTGTGTGTGTGTGTGTGTGTGTGTGTGTGTGTGTGTGTGTGTGTGTGTGTGTGTGTGTGTGTGTGTTCATACCGTCGCATGCCTGATCCAGCTCCTTTTTGCCAAACCAAAGCTGAGCTCCATGAACTGTACAAGTGTGAAACTGCACTCTGAACACACACTCCCTGTTACACACACCTGAGTGTCGATGATAACACTTCACCTGGAAAGACAGCAGCACGTTTTTAAAAATAACATAATAAAATAACATAACAATGAGGCTGGGCGGCACGGTGGCGTAGTGGTTGGCATGTTCTCCTCTCAGCACTAGGGATTCCCGGTTCGAATCCCAATCTGGGTGGAGTTTCCATGTTCTCCCCGTCTCTGCGTAAGTTTCCTCCGGGTTCTCCAGTTTCCTCCCACAGTCCAAAAAACATGGATCAAGGTCAATTGAATTCTCCAAATTGCCCCATATACATTAGAGTGTGTCTGTGTGAGTAAGTGTGTGTCCAGTGATAGATTGGCGTCCTGTCCTGGGTGTATCTGCCCAGCACCCGAAATGTTCTCCCCTGGATGGGCATGAGGAACTCTTTCGCAACCCTAATAGAGGATAAAGCGGAAGATAATGAATTATTGAATGAATGAATGAACAATGAGGCTTAAAACACTCGGATCCTTATGTGGTTTAAAACATCCATCCATTATCTTCCGCTTTATCCTCTACTTGGGTTGTGTGTGTGTGTGTGTGGGGGGGGGGGAACGTCCAAGGGAGAACGTTTCGGGCGCTGGACAGATACACCCAGGACAGGATGCCAAGCTATTACTGGGCACACACTCACTCACACAGACACAAACACACTCTATATGGGGCAATTTGGAGAATTCATTTGACTTGATCCATGTTTTTGGACTGTGGGAGGAAACCAGAGAACCCAGAGGAAACCCCCGCGGACACGGGGAGAACATGGAAACTCCACCCAGATGGGGATTTGAACCAGGAATCCCTAGTGCTGAGAGGAGAACATGCTAAACACTAAGCCACCATGCCGCCCATGGTTTAAAATTATATTTTTAAAAATACCTATAAACATTAAGTCTATGCATTATATGCAAAAAAATAAAACATGGCCATTACTTTCTTTTCTATACAATAGAATCAATAGGGGGCAGCACAGTGCCTTAGTGGTTGGCAAATCTGCCTCAAAGCACTGGGGATCCTGGTTCGCATCCCAATCTGGGTGGAGTTTCCATGTTCTCCCCATGTCCACGTGGGTTTCCGCTGGGTTCTCCGGTTTCGTCCCACAGGCTTAAAAAATGGATTCAAGGGAACTGGCTGATCTAAATTGCCCCTATATATTATTTGTTTGTTAATTGATTGTAGGTGGTATAGTGGCTTAGTGGTTAGCACTTTGAACGCTGGGGATTCAGGTTCGAATCTCGATCTGGGTGGAGTTTCCATGTTCTCCCCATGTCTGGGTTTCCTCTGGGTTCTCCAGTTTTCTCCCACAGTCCAAAAACATGGATCAAGTCAATTGAATTATCCAAATTGCCCCATATAGAGTGTGTGTGTGACTGAGTGTGTGCCCAGCGATAATTGGCATCCTATCCTGGGTGTATCTGCCAAGTGTCTGAAACATTCCCCCCTGGATGGGCATGGGGAACCCCCCCACCCCCGCGACCCTAATAGAGGATAAAGCGGAAGATAATGAGATAAAATGAGTTTCACCGGTTTCCTCCCACAGTCCAAAAACATGGATTCAAGGTGAATTAGCTGGTCTAAATTGCCCTTATATATTGTGTATGTCTGTGTAAGTGTGTCCAGCGATGTCCCTTTTTTGGGTGTATCTGCCCAACACATCTACCCGAAACGTTGCCCCCTGGTTAGGTATGGGTGATAATGAGGTGAGCTGATATTTATAAGCTGTAAGATCCTTCTTACCATAACATCCCCTTTTAAATGAAGAGCAGGTTCGATTCTGATACACAGTGTTTTGTTCCTGGAGACATCCACATCACTGCATAACAACACAATACATTAATTACACCAACACCGTAACCACAGATCCACAATAAACCTGATGCTTTAGTGAGAGTAACAGTACTGAGGCTCACTATATCTCTGATGTGTACACCAGTTTTAACGACTGGTAGATCTTCAGGAAAGGAGCATAACCTGTGGAGGAAAGCATGGTGAGCAATATAATACTCACAAACCAGCGATGAATCCTGAGTATCAATACTAATACTGTTTAAAATAAAATGAGGTTTTCACTATGTGCTTACCTCCACCTGGCTGATAATTGGGAGTTGTTGGAATATGAACCTGGTGCAGGCGAAGGGGAGAACTGTTAATTTTGATGGCACCAGACAGAAGTCCAGAAAAATAATAAATATATCTGTGTGTAAAAGAAAAGGGAATTTGTATTTACAATATATCAAAAATTGTATTTGCTTAATATAGAACAAATATATATATATATATATACAAATTCAAGTTCAAGTCATTTATTTATATAGCGCTTTTCAAAATAGTACATTGTCACAAAGCAGGGATTCCCGATTCGAATCCCAATCTGGGTGGAGTTTCCATGTTCTCCCCGTGTCTGTGTGAGTTTCCTCCGGGATCTCCGGTTTCCTCCCACAGTCAAAAACATGGATCAAGGTCAATTGAGTTCTCCAAATTGCCCCATATAAAGTGTGTGTGTGTGTGTGTGTGTGTGAGCAAGTGTATGAGTGAGTGAGTGCCCAGCGATAGATTGGCCTCCTGTCCTGGATGTTTCTGCCCAGTGCCCAAAATGTTCTCCCCTGGATGGGCATTGAAACCCCCCCACCCCCCGTGCGCGACCCTAGTAGAAGAAAAAGCGGATGGATGATTGGTGGAAGGGTGGCACAGTGGCTTAGTGGTTAGCATGTTCTCCTCTCAGCACTATGGATTCCCGGTTCGAATCCCAATCTAGGTGTAGTTTCCATGTTCTCCCCGTGTCCGTGTGGGTTTCCTTCGGGTTCTCCGGTTTCCTCCCACAGTCCAAAAACATGGATCAAGGTCAATTGAGTTCGCCAAATTGCCCCATATAGAGTGTGTTTGTGTGAGTGAGTGTGTGTCCAGCAATAGGCGCCCTGTCCTGGGTGTATCTGCCCAGTGCCCAAAATGTTCTCCCCTGGATGGGCATGGGGAAACACCCCCCCCCCCTCCCATGCGCGACCTTAGTAGAAGATAAAGTGGAAGATACTGGATGGATGATTGGTGGAAGGGCGGTACAGTGGCTTAGTGGTTAGCATGTTCTCCTCTCAGCACTATGGATTCTCGGTCGAATCTCCATCTGGGTGGAGTTTCCATGTTCTCCCCGTGTCCGCGTGGGTTTCCTCCGGGTTCTCTGGTTTCCTCCCACAGTCCAAAAACATGGATCAAGTCAAATGAATTCTCCAAAATGCCCCATATAGAGTGTGTGCCCAGCAATAAATTTGCACCCTGTCCTGGATGTATCTGCCCAGCGCCTGAAACATTCTCCCCTGGATGGGCATGGGGAACCCCCCCTGCAACCCTAGTAGAGGATAAAGGGGAAGATAATGGATGGATGGATGATTGGTGGATTAGAGAGATTAGTTTCATGACTGAAACTGTAGTAAGATATGATCCAGCGATGAAGTGACATGATGGAGGTCATTTACCTGCTTTGAGACGGCTGCAGAAAAGAGGATATTTTGTCCTCGCAGAACTTTCTCATTGCAAGGTTAGCGAGAGCTTGATCCGCCCTAGAAGTTATGTACAAACGAAAAGACGTCGGTTATGAATTCCAGACAGTGAGAACCACAGTGTGAATGTGCGAGTGCTTACCCAGCTGAAATCTTGCTGTAGTGCATGTATGCTGCCACTATGATCCCTATTTTGCCTTTGTTTCCCTGAGAATGAGATGTTCTATTGAAATGAGCAGTTTACAAAAACCTAGCGTGTAAGCATGGAGACGGATTCTCGGGTGAGCCTTAATCCTGACCTTGCAGTGGAGCACAACGACGTTCCGCGTGTCCGAATTCAGCCATCCCTCCATGACCTTGCACACGGCGCATATCTTATCTAAAGATGGAGCGTGTAGGTCCGGCCAGCCAAACTCCTCGACCTGATGAGATAAAGAGCTCATTTAATAAGAATAAGAAATGAAGACTGTGACAGGTGCATGTACCTTGGGGTTCCATTTCATACCTTGGGGTTTAATTTGCAAATATCATGACGTTTCTCCGAAAGGTTTATGACCTAGAACAAAATAAATACATAAATACACAAAGAACTGGGACAAAAGCTCCAAAATATAAGCGTCATCTCATTATCTTTCGCATAATCCTCTACTAGGGGGCGCCAAGGGGGAAGGGGGGTTAGGTCATTTCGGGCGCTGGGTAGATACAGTACACCCAGGACAGCCTATTGCTAAGCACACACTCACTCACACAGACACACAGTATATGGGGCAATTTAGAGCATCCACTTCACCTTGAATCCATGTTTTTGCTCATTACGATCTTACACCCCAACAGTCTATTTTCACACTTTCCATGTGCGATGTTTAAATAGCAACACTGCTTGTGAATATATCTACCCCTGATGGGTGTGGCCATCTCAAAATGAGGTGTGTTCAGGTACATTTCTGGCACTATTTTTGGACTGTGGAAACTGGGAACCTGGTGGAAACCCACGTGGACACGGGGAGAACATGAATACCCCCTAGATCAGGATTCGAACCTGGAACCCTTGGCGCTGAGAAGAGTCATGCCAACCACCACCCCATCGTGCCGCCCCTTAAATATAAGCAGCAAAAGAAATCAAACATTGTAAAAAAGCACTGGGTGGCTTAGTGGTTAGCATGTTCTCCTCTCAGCACTAGAGATTCCCATTTCGAATCCCCATCAGAGTGGAGTTTCCATGTTCTCCCCTTGTCCGCGTGGGTTTCCTCCGGGTTCTCAGGTTTCCTCCCACAGTCCAAAAACATGGACCAAGTCAATTGAGTTCTCCAAATTGCCCCATATAGAGTGTGTCTGTGTGAGTGAGTGTGTGCCCGGCCCTGTCCTGGGTGTATCTGCCCAGCGCCCGAGGCGTTCTCCCCTGGATGGGCCCCCACGACCCTAATAGAGGATGAAGCAGAAGATAAGAATGGATGAATTAAAAAGCACTGACCATAAACTTTTCCTGATGTTTTAGTTTCAACATGGCGGCCACCTCCTTCAGGTTATAGCGGTAGGTTTGCTCCTCCAGGTCGGGCAGGAAGAAGACAGAGATGATTCTCTCAGTGATGTAAATGAGGTCAAAATCATAACGGCTCTCCAGGATGTGGTCCATCACACTCACGGACTTGATGCTGCGTTCAAAAATCAGAAACTCGTTTTACATCATCCTGCCATCATTAGAATTAGAATAGTGTCTTGCCCCGGTGAGGGTATCATACCTGCTATGGGTGTTTAATTGCTTTTGGAATGGCTGAAATTAAAAGGACAGGAGGAGGTCCATTAATTCATCACATTGAGAAACTGTAAAATAACGAGGTGATGAGAATATGGTTATACTTACAGACTTTGTGGCCTCAGCATTGGGGATCGATGTCTAAGAGACAGAAAAGCCTTTAAGTATGTTTAAAAAACGTTTTTTATATATATATTCAGACATCAGATGATAAACAGTATACCTGTACTGACAACACTTCCTCACATACTCCTTCCTGAATCTAACCATTATATGGAACCAAAATGTATATAACCATTCATGCATTCATTCATTCATTATCTACATTTCCATTACATTTGGTCATTTATTGGACAGTTCTATCCAAAGCGACTTACAAGATGAGCACAGGGTTCATCACAACATCCCTGCAGCAATGAGGGTTAAGGGTCTTGCTCAAGGACCCACACTGGTAACTTCAGTGGACCTGGGATTTAAACCCCCAACCTTCAGATTAATAGCCCAATACCCCAACCCATAAGCTACCACACCCAACATCAACACACTTTTCATGCCCAAGACCTTCCCCTTTCTCCATCTCAGATGTGGTGGATCCTCAGGAGGAGACTCAGGTACTATTTTTTACTTTCTGTGTTTCAACCTATTTGATTCCCCTACTAATCTACCACACCACTTATCTTCCGCTTTATCCTCTATTAGGGTCGCGGGGGGGTTCCCCATGCCCATCCAGGGGAGAACTTTTTGGGCGCTGGACAAATAAATGAATAAATCACGTCCATTTATCCATTTATTCACAATAATTACCACACCCTCTTGTACTTTATTGCTTCAATATACACCTAATAGATGTTTGCCATATGCTGTTTCATAACAAAAAACATGGATGGTAATGGGTGCTACTTAAAAGTTTTGGTTTGATAATGGGTGCTACTTAAAAGTTTTGGTTTGATAATGGGTGCTACTTAAAAGTTTTGGTTTGATAATGGGTGCTACTTAAAAGTTTTGGTTTGATAATGGGTGCTACTTAAAAGTTTTGGTTTGATAATGGGTG